>JAVTVY010031997.1:0-12506 GCA_036873755.1 Hanleya hanleyi | reverse complement strand
AGCTCTTGGGGTGTAGATCCCGATTTGAGGGATGTTCACGTCATCTGTGACGTCATTGGTGACGTCATCAGTACGAGTAGTAGCCAAAGTGGACATTTTGGGGCAGTGAAAGGAAGGTATTTGGTGTAGAGATGGACCATCCTTAGTCCGAATGCGTCGTGGGAAGTGTCATATTGTAGCAACGCCCGCCAACGCCAAGCTTAACGCTTCAACGCCCTGGTGAAATAGCTCAGAAGCTCTGATATTCCATGGAATTGTCGCTAATTCTTCGAAATGCAGTGACGTCCGTCAACGCTCGTAGGTACGCCTTAACGCTCTAACATAACGCCATGATATAGACCGGAGAGCGAACAACAACAACAAGAACAAGGATGACACATGGGAGAACAACAACAACAAGAAGTTTTTTTTCATATAGTTTATTTTCCCCAATGTTACATCATACCCACGCTGGGGGAGCCGCGTTGGGTATGTTTACAACTCAAAAAGACTCTTGCCCAATCAGAGGCCACCATTTGCATCTGTCATGTTCGTTCCTGTCCGTTAGATGTATTCTTGTCCAATCAGAAGTCTCCATTTCAGAAAGTTCCATCTTCGGCCATGTTCGCTCTGAACCGTTTATTCTAATCATCGTCGGGCAGGCCAGGATACCGTTGAGGCAACATATCCTCAGATAGTTGTTTGCGCATTCTGAGTATCTATCAGTGCATGGGTGAATACTTTCATCCGGTGGGGGTGGTGGTCAGTTTAACCACGAAGAACGTAACATTGGTCATTATCTCCACTATCCACTTGGTGTTGGGGCGCTGTTCATAGGCCCATTCCAAGGGATCCACAGTGTCCAGTTGGGCCAGCATCGTCTCTAGCGACGCCCGATTGGTGATTGTGAAAGGATGGTCATACACTGGGTTGATGGCACTGGAATAGAAATAGCGCAATTCACCCGTCATCTTATGGCATAAGATGTACCCAAATGCTACATTTAATGTGAAGGACGTAGGTTGGTCATTGAAGATGGCTTCCACGTAGCTGCGTAGACGAGGTCGGTCAGTCGGAAATTGTACAAGTCCAATATAGGGCGATGACGGTGGAAACAGTGTCGGATCATGGACCAATGGCGTCGATACATCTCACTCACTGGATGATCTTCGGGTAAGAGATCGCTGGGAACATCCACTGCATCTTCCAGAAAATGTTCGTTGTTGTCAGGCGTATGACTGGGAACAGTAATGCTAGGGACCGGCTGGATATCTAGGCTCTTCTGAACTGTGGGTATAGGCGGGCTCTCCGTGATCGCATCACCAGTGGCATTCGTCTCCCCGGGTTCATCTTCAGTGAGTCTGTCCCTCCTGGGTGCCTCTTTAGTGGAAAGTTGTCCCTCATGCCGTGGTGACGGACTATGAATCAAACGCTCATGCCGGTTTAACTGACTGGGTCGTTTGAAGAGTTGACCACATTCTTCGCATGGACGCTTGGGTGGCCCATGAATTGAACGTTCATGGCGCTGTAAATGATCCGGGCGCTGAAGCGACAGTGTACATATCGTACAGCTATACCGGGCGGTTCCGTCGTGGTTGGTAGCCTCATGGCGGCGCGAGTCGTGCAGGCGAGTGAATGATTTCGAGCACGTAGTACAAGTGAACATCTTGGTGGTTGGCCGAGTGTCTGATGAAACGGCCAGGCCGCTTCCCTTTATAGCAAGCTAGCTGGTGATCTATTTTTAGCACAATCAGTTCAACTTGGACGTCAGCGACAAGAACCCGGATGTAGGCGCGGACCTCAGCGACAAGAACCCGGATGTAGGCGTGGACGTCAAGAACCCGGAAGTTAGAGGGGAGGTGACCGGCCTATCGACCAATCAGAAGCCATCATTTCAGAAAGTTCAATCTTCGTTCAGTGTAACCTAAACGTCTTCGGGCAATCCATGATACTGAAGCTCGAAGCTCTTACTTCTCTCATTAAACACTGAGATCAATCTCCATCGGCTCTTCAATCCGCGACGAATCGACCTCAATGGGTTCTTCTATTCTCAGATGCATTCCGATAGAAACTGAAATATTCGGTCTCGATATTTCGTATGCGCGTGAGGTCACTTCCGCTTCCGTTCACGTGACCGGAACTGACCTTTGACCCCGGCGCGCGCTAACAATACCGGATAAAAAAAAATTGCGTGCCGGGGTCAAAGGTCAGTTCCGGTCACGTGAACGGAAGCGGAAGTGACCTCACGCGCACACGAAATATCGAGACCGTATATTTCAGTTTCTATCGGAATGCATCTGAGAATAGAAGAACCCATTCAGGTCGATTCGCCGCGGATTGAAGAGCCGATGGAGATTGATCTCAGTGTTTAATGAGAGAAGTAAGAGCTTCGAGCTTCAGTATCATGGATTGCCCGAAGACGTTTAGGTTACACTGAACGAAGATTGAACTTTCGGAAATGATGGCTTCTCACTGGTCGATAGGCCGGTCACCTCCCCTCTAACTTCCGGGTTCTTGACGTCCGCGCCTACATCCGGGTTCTTGTCGCTGAGGTCCGCGCCTACATCCGGGTTCTTGTCGCTGACGTCCAAGTTGAACTGATTGTGCTAAAAATAGATCACCAGCTAGCTTGCTATAAAAGGGAAGCGGCCTGGCCGTTTCATCAGACACTCGGCCAACCACCAAGATGTTCACTTGTACTACGTGCTCGAAATCATTCACTCGTCTGCACGACTCGCGCCGCCATGAGGCTACCAAGCACGACGGAACCGCCCGATATAGCTGTACGATATGTACACTGTCGTTTCAGCGCCCGGATCATTTACAGCGCCATGAACGTTCAATTCATGGGCCACCCAAGCGTCCATGCGAAGAATGTGGGCAACTCTTCAAACGACCCAGTCAGTTAAAACGGCATGAGCGTTTGATTGATGGTCCGTCACCACGGCATGAGGGACAACTTTCCACTAAAGAGGCACCCAGGAGGGACAGACTCACTGAAGATGAACCCGGGGAGACGAATGCCACTGGTGATGCGATCACGGAGAGCCCGCCTATACCCACAGTTCAGAAGAGCCTAGATATCCAGCCGGTCCTTAGCATTACTGTTCTCAGTCATACGCCTGATAACAACGAACATTTTCTGGAAGATGCAGTGGATGTTTCCAGCGATCTCTTACCCGAAGATCATCCAGTGAGTGAGATGTATCGACGCCATTGGTCCATGATCCGACACTGTTTCCACCGTCATCGCCCTATATTGGACTTGTACAATTTCCGACTGACCGACCTCGCCCGTCTACGCAGCTACGTGGAAGCCATCTTCAATGACCAACCTACGTCCTTCACATTAAATGTAGCATTTGGGTACATCTTATGCCATAAGATGATGGATGAATTGCGCTATTTCTATTCCAGTGCCATCAACCCAGTGTATGACCATCCTTTCACGATCACCAATCGGGCGTCGCTAGAGACGATGCTAGCCCAACTGGACACTGTGGATCCCTTGGAATGGGCCTATGAACAGCGCCCCAACACGAAGGAGATAATGACCAATGTTACGTTCTTCGTGGTTAAACTGACCACCACCCATGCGCCCATGCACTGATAGATACTCAGAATGCGCAAACAACTATCTGAGGATATGTTGCCTCAACGCTATCCTGGCCTGCCCGACGATGATTAGAATAAACGGTTCAGAGCGAACATGGCCGAAGATGGAACTTTCTGAAATGGAGATTTCTGATTGGACAAGAATACATCTAACGGACAAGAACGAACATGACAGATGCAAATGGTGGCCTCTGATTGGGCAAGAGTCTTTTTGAGTTGTAAACATACCCAACGCGGCTCCCTCAGCGTGGCTATGATGTAACATTGGGGAAAATAAACTATATGAAAAAAAACTTCTTCTTGTTGTTGTTCTCTCATGTGTCATCCTTGTTGTTGTTGTTGTTGTTCTCTCTCCGGTCTATATCATGGCGTTATGTTAGAGCGTTAAGGCGTACCTACGAGCGTTGACGGGCGTCACTGCATTTCGAAGAATTAGTGACAATTTCATGGAATATCAGAGCTTCTGAGCTATTTCACCAGGGAGTTGAAGCGTTAAGCTTGGCGTTGGCGGGCGTTGCTACCATATGACACTTCTCACGACGCATTCGGACCAAGGATGGTCCATCTCTACACCAAATACCTTCCTTTCACTGCCCCAAAATGTCCACTTTGGCTACTACTCGTACTGATGACGTCACCAATGACGTCACAGATGACGTGAACATCCCTCAAATCGGGGTCTACATCCCAAGAGCTACAACATGACACCTCCCATGACGCATTCGCACCGCGGATGGTCCATCTCTACACCAAATAACATCCTTCACTACCCGAAAAGGCTCACTTTCGCTACTACTCCTACTGATGACGTCACCAATGACGTTACAGATGCTGTGGACAGCCCTTAAATCGGGGTCTGCACCCCGAGAACTACAAGATGACACCCCACACGACGCATTCGGGCTGAGAATGGAGCATCTCTACCCCAAATACCTTCCTTCACTGCCCCAAAATGCACACTTTCGCTACTACTCGTACTGATGACGTCATCGATGACGTCACAGATGCTGTGAACAGCCCCCAAATCGGGGTCTACATCCCGAGAGCTAGAAAAGGACACCTCCCAGGACGCATTCGGACCAAGGATGGTCCATCTCGACACCAAACTCACCTCCACACACCCCCAAAATGGCCACTTTACTTACTACACCCAACTGCGCATGCGCAGATTGACGCGACTTGCATTTAAAAACACGCCATTCTGACTCTACCCCACACAAGCTTCACTTTAACACCTTCCACGACCCATTCGAACCGTGAATAGCCCATCTCTACCCCAAACACACACCCACATACCCCCAAAAATGCCTGCTTTCTCTACTACGGCCAGGCTGCGCATGCGCAGATTGACGCGACTTGCACTTAAAACACACCATTCTCACTCTACCCCACACAAGCTTCACTTTGACACCTCACACGACCCATTCGAACCGTGAATAGCCCATCTCTACCCCAAACACACACCCACATACCCCAAAAAATGCGTGCTTTCTCTACTACGGCCAGGCTGCGCATGCGCAGACTATTGAACACGGACGAACCATTAGTGTAGTCAAGTGCTCCTGCATGAGAGCTTCAAAATAAGACCTCATACGACACCATTGGACCATTAGTGGCCCACCTAGACCCCAACACGTCCACCCAGTATGGATTTATACATACATTGGGCTTATACTCCAGTATATGGGTCTATATGAGCCTACCCAGGCCTCGGTGACTTTTTCCAAAAATTTCACCGTTTCGTGCCGGGACACTTCCTATCATGTTTGTCTTGACGAGACTAAGAAAACAAATCCAAACAACCATACCGCAAATGTGTAGAAGTAGGTTTTCCAGTGGGACAAACATTGGTCCTATACCCCTAGTATGGGACTATATGGGTCTCCCTGAACTTTTTCCAAAAATTTCACCGTTTCGTGCCGGGACACTTCCTATCATGTTTGTCTTGACGAGACTAAGAAAACAAATCCAAACAACCATACCGCAAATGTCTAGAAGTAGGTTTCCCAGTGGGACAAACATTGGTCCTATACCCTAGTATGGGACTATATGGGTCTCCCTGAACTTTTTCCAAAAATTTCAACAATTCGCTCCGCGACACTTCCTATCATGTTTGTCTTGACGAGACTAAGAAAACGAGACCCCACAACCTATACCGCAAATGTCGAAAAGTAGGTTTCCCAGGATGGTCCTATACCCCCCATACCCCATATAGGCATTTTCCCGTAATTTAGGATAAAGTCCGTGTTCCGTATTTTTCAGGAAAAATTTTACATACACCCACCCTGGAACTAGGGGGAGATAACTCTATTGATAGGCAAGCCCCGTTAAGCCTGGCGACCTATATACCCCCCATACCCCATACAGCCATTTTCCCGGATTTTAGGAGTAAAGTCCGTGTTCCGCTTTTTTTCTGGAGAAAGTTTTACATGTACCCACCCATGACTGGATGCCCCTTCACATAGGCTTCACATTGATACCTCATACAACCCCATCGGCCCATTAGGGACTCCCCTAGATCCCAAAACGTCTATTTCCATACACTTTTCCCACAATTCCCTGTCTGCGCATGCGTAGAATGGTGACAACGCCCGAGCCGCTAGTCCAGTCAGATGCCCCTTCACGAATGCTTCACATTGATACCTCACTCGACCCCATTGGCCCATTAGTGGCTCCCCTAGCTCCCAAAACGTCTATTTCCATACCCTTTTCCCACAATTCCCTGTCTGCGCATGCGCAGAATGATATTCCTACCGCACACCCAACCCATCAGATGCCCCTTCACGAATGCTTCACTTTGATACCTCACTCGACCCCATTGGACCATTATTGGCTCCCCTAGCTCCAAAACGTCTATTTTATACCCTTTGGCCACCGCGCATGCGCAGAATGCCGATATGTCAACCCCACACCCAGCCCATCAGATACCCCTTCACGAATGCTTCACTTTGATACCTCACTCGACCCCATTGGACCATTAGTGGCTCCCCTAGCTCCAAAACGTCTATTTTCATACCCTTTGGCCACCGCGCATGCGCAGAATGCCGATATTTCAACCCCACACCCAGCCCATCAGATGCTCCTTCACGGATGCTTCACTTTGATACCTCACTCGACCCAATCGGTCCAGTAGGGACCCACATATATTATACAATTACAGTCTTTTGATGAGGTCAATATGTGGTTTTGTGGACATGAGAAAACAATATTTACCGAAGCCGAAGGCCGAGGTGAATATTGTTTTCTCAGGTCCACAAAACCACATATTGACCGATATCAAAAGACTGTAATTGTTTTATTATATGACACTGACGTCTCCTCGTTGAACAGGTGAAAGCAGTTAGAATATAGCATATAATAAGGTATTTCCTTTGCTCCCGACGATCTCGTACCTGCTGTCAGTCAAATTGTACACCGACGGTCAATCCAACGACTATTTTCATTGGCTGAGCAGACGCATACGTCACGCCGAGTCAATATCACATTTATGGACCCGCTTCGGAGTCACTATGGAAAATTAGCGACAGCCACGTGACGGCGATGGAGAAAGAGTAACACGCACAGTCATATAATAAATGCTATTTTCAACCTTGGTTTGTATCATATGACTCGTAGCCTAATGGATAACGTGTCTGCCTCTAGAAAAAGCGACCCGGGTTCAATTCCCAGTAGGACCCTTTACCTTCTGCCACTGTATGAAGAAACCGAGGGTTCCCCACTTGTCATTTAACATGGGCAAATAGATGGGGATATTGTCGGGGACCCTGTACAGGCCATTGATGCTTCGGAAGGGCAGATAAAGGCTATCTATTGTCCCGGAGAGGGCCGGACATTGCCGGAGATGACACCGGACGTGCCGCCATCTTGAACCAGAAGGCAGACGCCGCCATCTTGAATATGTCCCATAATGCACCGGGTCAAAATACTCGCTTCTGATTGGCTGAGAGCTCTGTGACGTCATCGATGACGTCATCTCATTGGCATAAATGGTGAGGAATTTGCACTTTATATACTACTCACATTATCAAGTTCCTGTTGCTTCTCCGCAAAATGCATTGAAGCAACAGGAAACCGATGAGAGGGTTAATTCGCTTGACAAGATGCCTATGGATGGAGTGAAAATAACTTCGTGAATTGACAGTAATGAGCTAAACTAGGCATCTTTAACAGTGAACATTCACAAATATTTTCGATTCTTGGGAAGCATGCAGATGGAACAGTACATGTACCAAACAAGCGTGATCGAATTGAAGGCTGTCAGGCACTCAACCGTTATCACTGGTGCTTAAATACTCCATCCTTCTCCCGTAATTCTGAAGGCGACGTCTCTTGAAAGCTCAGATGACAGATCTACACAAGTGGACTTAAGTGTTCATTATTTGGATTATTTTAAGATCCGCATCTAGAAGATTTACGATGTAATTAAGGAAACTTGTCGATCGACGTAATTTTGACTCCACTGTCCCCTTTGATCTCCAGATTGTGCTCCAAATAAAACTGTGCTGTTACTGTATTGATTTGATCCTTTCCAGTGAAAGGGCAAACAATCATGGCTTCTTTTCATACCCGAATGTGTTATGAAATCCTGGTTGCAATTAGTAATGTGCATTGTTTTCCGGAATCCGCACCATCCATAGCCGTTGTTTCTGTGATAAATCCATGAGTTGCATATAAAAGCTGATCTAAAAAAATTGCATATGACCTCTGTGGTGTTACTTCCGGTTCCGGTCACGTGACCGACCCCTGCGCACCATACCGGATAATAATGGCGCGCAAGGGGCAAAGGTCACTTCCGGTCAACTGACCTAAAGATCCCCTTTCTATTTTGAGGGTCAACGAGCATGTGCGATATTTTTCACATGTCATTCTCGGTGAATCGGTTTTATCTACGTGCTGCTTGTCGATGTGACCGAATTAGCTCTTTCAAAGGGTCAGGAGGTGCTTACGGGGCCCTTTATGTGACGTCACAAAGGTCATATGCAAATTTGAAAAGAGGTGTCTACTTGCCCTTTCAGAACCTGGGGTATTTCCATAAACCGGTTAAGGTATACAAAAGAACCAAAATCACATTGTTGTAGGAAAAAACACATTTTATTTTTATTACTGAGAACACAACATATATACATCAGTACTTTCCCCTTATTATAACATCAACGACAGAAGTCCATTGGAATATCTGCGATGTACGTCCATCTATACTTTAGCATTCTAAATATCCAGATACGTTGTGGTCACACCATCCGGAAGAACGTTGTGCTTGGGGTAGAAGAAGGTGAAGGCGTCCCGCCGCTGTGTGTAGGAGCGCATCTGGTTCTGGACGATTCGAAAAACTTTATTGGTCCCACTGGCACTGATCTGGCTCTGGAGTACATCGAGGTACAGGGTGTTGGTGATGTTCTTATCCCGACGGCTGACCCCTTTGCAACTGAACTTGTTTTGAGTACGTTTTTGAGCACAGGGCGATCATGGCCTCTTGATGGGGTGTTCGATCATTTTAGTCACGTAAAACGTAACATTCCTCGTCATCTCCACCTGCCATTTGGTGTTGGGGCGTTGTTGTTGGGCCCATTCCAAGCTATCCAAAGTTTCTAGTCGGTCCAGTGCCGTGTCCAGGGAAGAACGATCCGTAATGGTGAAGGGTTGGTCGTACACGAGGGTACTGTGATTGGTGTAAATGTAGCGGAGCTTCTTATGCCGTCATAGATAACCAAAGGTGAGATTTAGTTTGAATGCTGTGGCTTGGTCCTCAGAAATAGTATAGGCGGGTGTTATCATCTGACCGGAAATTGTACAACTCCAATATAGGGTGATAGCGGTGAAAGCAGTGCCGGTCGGTAGACCAATGACGTTGGTAGATTGTTCTCACAGCTTCCTGTATTGGTAATACTTCTGTGGGCGGTTAGTCAGGATCTGTGGTAAATTTTTCCGCCGTGGTGGGGTCTGGAATCCTGGCGAGCGGTGATCGTTCACGTTGCATGCTCGGAATGGTCATTACTCCCCCGAATCTAACTTTTTCCCTAAGTCCAAGCGGTGAAAAAATCATATTAGGTTGGGGAAAAGAACAATGTGCTATCAACACGTTGATGCTTTTGGCAAAAAGATATATTTACACAAATAAATTCTCAAAACAGGAACTCAATTTCAAATCGCTCCTAAATATATTTATAGACCAGTTTTCCAATGAAAAATACATAGCGCAAAAAGAATTAAGGATGGATAAATTCAACAAAAAATGGGCTCTATTTCATACTATATTGAAATCTAGCTAAATCAGCGTGCTGATGATCACATTATGCTTTTAAAATGTTTTGCAATATCCAAGAATGGTATAAGGACCTGTGTGAATGTGCGAATGAGGAAGTAAATAAGATGTTTATATGATCTACTGTACAATTATATTATTTATATGCAATAAAAAAATTAAAAAAAAGTCCAAGCGGTGAGCACGACGTAAAACCTCTGTCATTTGATGTATACAGGCACCGTTCTCTTCTATCCGGCACCAGGTATCAATACACTCGTGGATCTGTTTCCTTAGGTCGAACGGATGAAGTATCCTCACGTAATCGATGACCTAGTCGGTTATACTAAGGGTGCACTCCACACTGGGCCACGGTTTCGCACAAATGGCCCCTCCCTAATTTCATAATAAGGAAGGTCGCATGTTTTTGACAGCATGGCAATTCTTCTTCCCTTTCTACTAGTTGATATCTATAGTATCACCCTGCTGGACGTAACCATTTCTTCAAACGAGGATATAACAATTGCTTGCTTATCGCATCTACGCGCCACTACAGAGTTAATCGTTTCCGGAATTGAATATCTGGCAGGACAAAATCCTCACTTTTTCGGGGAACGAAAATGATGATTCCCTTATGGCGATAAAATTTTACAAAAAACGAGTAGGTCGACCCCCCGTTTTGTTTTTTTTCGCTTTTTAAAATGCCCGTTGGACGGAGAAACTTTCACAAGTCTAACAAGAAAATCATTTCGTTTGTTTTCTCTGGATGGTGGGTCGAATTTGGCACATTTTCGTACATTTTATGGAGTTTTTCAGAAAAGTTGAAGAAGGTTTAAGGATGATTGCACGTCTTTCCTTTTCAATTTGAATAGCTCACTGTCTCCTAGAATAACGGCATGGGTGTGCCCATTCAGAAAATATATACTACCACAGGGGTTTTGTTAAAGATTTTACATATATTTAAGGCCGAAGACCCGAACCCATGTCTATTTTAACCGCATATCATTTAGGTGTGGAATGCACCCTAAGGTACCGTACAAACGGTCGCCCAATAGACCGAGCAATAAAGTCTGCTTCTCGGACGAGTGTACCAACACGGACAACTGCACTCGTAACTTGGAATTCGTAATCTTGTGGGACATGACTTCGTGTGAACTTCGAGAAAAGTGAATGGACATCTCGAAAACCGAGCCTATTTATACCACTTGGCACCGACGATCGACAAACGTCACCGTCGTACTAACAACGTTTTTTCCATTCACCAATCACAGACGCGCCTCATCGATGTCATCCCAATGCACAGTATGACCTAGGCCAACGTAGGACGAAGGTTCCGCGGCCGCCATCCTGAAATTCGCCATCTTGGGCTAATGTAGGAAAAACGTTGTGCGGCCGCCATTTTGAAAATTGCCATCTTGCATTGTTTACATTCTGTGCTGTGGGCAGTGTTATATTCCAAGACGATAATACTCATGGACGTATACTGAGTAGCCATGTAATAATAAAGGGGCGTATGTATACCGTATAACTCCCAATGTATTCACTGCGACGGACGACCGTCGTGACCTGTTGGTTGTTTGCATTCTGCAGGGAGTGTTATGATATCCACTAGTATAATAATAAAGTGGTCTCGCGTAAGCATGTAATAATAAAGAGTGTAAGCGTGTAATAATAATAATATCATCCCGGTATTTCCCAACCGTGGCACTGGGCCGGGTAACTGACCACTAGCGGGTCATTTCATCGCTAGTAAATTATTCAATGTTTATGCAATATGTGCACTGTAAATGCTTTAAGCGTATCGGTGTTTAGGTTATAAACACGCAGGCGTCAAACTGAACCGCTCTTTTAGCGTTCTAAATCTAAACGTCCTATTTTTTACAATGTACTTAATAATAATCCGTCCACGGGTTCCTTAGACCTCTTTATAACATCACATTTATTCCTAAACATACGCTCGTTTAATTTTATTACATTCAGCAGACCTACATATTTATCTCGTTTGAGGTCTTGCTTCACATAAGAATATCTAGGTCAGGTTTTAGTTATACTTTTGGTTGGATGGACAGGGGTTGACAGGATAAATTTATATATACAGAATTTAAACAGCAGCAACAACCAGCTTCCTTTTGAGCCTGTATTGATATATGAAACCCAGCTTCCGCTTGAGCCTGTGTTTGTCCAACACAACACATAACTGTGGCCAAATATGTCCGCGGTGAGCAATAGAACCGACCCTGGAGATCACAAGCGGACGGACACGGAGGAAAGCACTGCTGAAGCTGACCGCGGAGTACCTGGGCATCAGCTCCGGTCATTGACTGATGTTGATAGTCCCATCCAAAATGACGATGTTGGCGTGGAAGAAAACGCAACAACAACGCACGAAGATAGTGACAAAAATCTATCACATCGGAGAAAGCTTGTACATACTGCCTATACACTGGCTACATACAATGCTTTGGTAAGGGCTATCTACGGTGGTTCAGGCATGGGGAACATCGATTTTTTTATTATAGTTCTTCTGAGATGTAGGGGGCGTTCTTTATTTTTCCCCGATTATTTACTTGTTGATCACAGATTTTTTTCAGAATTCTCGCATTCATAGTAACGTCGTTACAATTTCTTCATCATTTTTTTATTTTCACCGAAAACCAAACTAAATTCTTAA
>JAVTVY010031996.1:0-120370 GCA_036873755.1 Hanleya hanleyi | reverse complement strand
TAACAATAGTTTTTGCCTTAATATTCCGTAAAGGAATGGCCTCAGGGATCCTGGTTGAAGCACACATGATTGTTAACATGTATTGATTGCCTGACTTTGTTTTTGGTAATGGACCAACACAATCTATAATCACCCTACTAAATGCTTCCTCAAATGCAGGGATTGATTGTAGAGGGGCCTTTGGTATGGTTTGGTTTGTTTTTCCTACCATTTGACATGTGTGGCATGACCTACAAAATTCCGTAACATCTTTCTTTAAATTTGGCCAATAGAAATGATTTAGAATTTTGTAATATGTTTTGTTAACACCTAAATGGCCTGAAAGAGGTGCTTCATGGGTTAGTCTGAGGATATCTGAACGATATGAATTTGGTACTACAATCTGATACTTAACTGCCATCTCATCATTAGGTGACACATCTGGCGGTCGCCATTTGCGCATAAGAACACCATTCTTACAAAAGTAACACACAGGCTCTTGAGTTACATCACACTCATCTACTGCCCTGTCAAACAACTTGGAAATGTCCTTGTCACTATGCTGTTTATTAACCAGCTGTGATTTTGAAATTTTGTCATTAGAACATTCCAATTTGCTATCAAAATGTGGCTTTTCAGCCTCATCATTTAAATACACAAAGGTGTCGGTCAAACAAACGTCATCGATGACGTCATCTTTAAGAGACTTTCCAGACTCCTCCGCCAATTTACTCATGGCTCTAGTAAATGCACAAGCAGGATACAAACCTTGAATTTCGTCTTCAACTGGATCATGGATCTGATCCAAACAAGGCTTGTCAGTTACAATCGGGTTAACCTCTACCTCATCTCCCGCAAGATCATTGCCAAGAAACTACCTTTAATACCCACCGTGACCGGTCCAGAAATCAAGTCGGAAGACAGATGAACGTTATGGAGCGGAACGGGTGTATAATTTACAGAATCTACCCCTTTAATCAGGACATTACTGCTTGCAGATGAAGAGTCAGAAAACGGCAGAGTATTTACCAACAAAAGAAACTGGGACGCGCCCGTGTCTCGCAAAATCTTCACAGAAGTAGCATTAGAAAAATCACTTGAAAGTGACACAAAAACATTGTGGATAAATGGTTCAAAAATCTCCATAAGAAGATTTGAAAAACTGTCAACCTTATACTTGATGGAACTAATAGGAACAGTGTCCTTGGCAATCTTAACGTCATATACATTATGAACGTCACTAACCTGCTTGGGTATAGATCTTGAAGTGAGGAAACCACTAGGCTTTTGAAAGGCATGATCTTGTCTTCTTTTCAATTCAACACAATTAGCCATTAATTTGCCGTCCCGCTTACAATAATTGCAAACGGGAGATTTATTTTGAGTGTTAAAAGTGGGTGACTGAGACTTTGTGTTTGACCTTTGACCTTTGTAACTGGGGTTAAAAGTTTTAGGCCCTGAGAAAGAACTGGGTTTGTTACCTGAGAGATTAGACGGGAATGAACTTGGCTTAACAGCATTGACAAATGATAATTTGTGTGTCAGAGCGTATTCGTCAGCAAATCGTGCTGCTTGATCTAAAGTGCTGGCATTCTTTTCATCAAAGAAATGTTCTAATATCACCATGGATACACCTTCTAAATTCATCTGCCAGCATAAGCTGTCTAAGGCTTTCAAATTGGTTGTCAATTTTAACCGAAGCACACCACCTATCAAATAACTGTTCTTTTGAACGAGCAAATTCTACATGAGTCTGAGAGTTTTCTTTTTCACAACTACGAAACTTTTGTCTATATGCTTCAGGATCTAATTCATAACCTTTGAGGATTCAAGCCTTCACTATATCATAATTTGATGCTTGCTCTACCGTCAATTGAGTATAAATGTCCCTTGCCTTTTCGATCAAAACACTTTGAAGAAGTAAACTCCAATTTTCTTTTTGCCAGTTTAAATTTTCAGCAATTTTCTCAAAATGCAGAAAGTATTTATCAACTTCTTTTTCCTGAAATGGTGGGACGAGACGTATTTGACGAGCCGCATCAAATCTTGATTGTGATTGTACAGGTGCATGTGCATGAGGACTTGTTTGCGACTGTAATTACATATGCTTCATTTCTAACTGAAAATTCCTTTCTTCCCTTTCTCTCTCTAATTCTCTGTCTTTTTCTAAATTTTCTCTCTCTGATTCTTTGTCTTTTTCTAACTTTTCTCTTTCTAACTGAAACTGTCTTTCTTTCTCTCTTCCCCCTCTTTGTAATTCTAATTTCTTTAATTCCAGCTGATTTTGCAATTCTAATTTCTTTATTTCCAAATCATCAGCTGTTTCTTCAGCTAAATCAAAATCAGTTTCATCCCAAAGTTGTTTGCTAACAAAATGTTTAATAATGAGTTTCTTAATCTCTTGCTTTCTCCAAAGTGTTTTAACTTTAATTTGTAGGAATTTACACAGCGCGAACAAATCCTCTTGCCTAGGCTCTGAAGCAAACTGTGCTGGTTCAAATGACATGTTGATAACGTACTCCCTGACTTCACAAATTTAGACAATGTATCAATTTAGAACTATGTTGCAAAGCTGATCAGCTGGCAGCTATAATGTAAACAAAGCTCGCGGGCAGGCCCCCAATTTCTGTCACGTCAAATTTACGATAACAGAAAAACGCAACAGAAAAGGTTTGTGGAGTCCAGGATTAACAATCAAATATTTATTTACAATACTAAAATCATATACAAATTAAGTAAGATCAATATAACAAATAAATGTGAAATATAGTCGTACTGTTCAATGCTATACCTGTGTATACTTCACAGTCCGTGTTGACGTGCACAAATCTCTTCACACTCCGTGCCGACGTGCACAAATCACTTTTCTGTAATTGGTAGTCCAACACTGTTCGGTTGTTTAAAGTCCCAGTAAATGTCCAATTTCCGACAGTTCAATCACGTAGATTACACAGCAGCCAAGAATCAATTCACAGGAGTATACAATCCAGCAGTCCGCAGCAAAGGTAACACAGTATAAAGCACCCACATAAAGCCAGTTTGAATTCCCTTCTCGAATAACTGAGTGTTACGCTATTTATACTTTATGCGGCATTCCAGTACATTCTACCAAAACAAGAAGCCTCTCGAATATGCATTACATCATCATCTGGCCTAATACAATTTATAATAATCTTCTAGAAAGATCGAAGTGATTAACCAACGTAAACAAGCTCGCGTCATATATTCCAGAAGCATCCTGTCTAATAGTAGACTACAATACCATGACACTAGATAACGACTTTACAACGAAAACCATATGGATTAAGGATATTGATCAGCGATACGGATTTGATACTTTTGGAACATCATGATGTCTCGCCGGCATCTTTGTAAAATATTGACCGCTTCTCTCTTGCATTTTTATGTATACTATGAATATTTGGTATGAATTTGGTGCTAAAGCTGTTATGTGAATCAGGTCTTTCGATTATGCCTAGGCGGCACCTGAACCCTCGCCTATTGTGCTGTGATAGTGGCCCTCCAATCACCAATTACTTCCGCCGTGCCTGATAATATTTGGATTTTTGTCGTCGAGTGACCTACAAAATTTAGTACTCTTACTAGCAAATTTCATATTCACCGAATGTGGTGTCAAGGCAGAAAGCCAAAAGTTGGGGTCTGTTTAATGGATTTAGAGTATAACCGAAAAAAGAGAATTTTCCTGAGAAAATTAGGTGGACGGCAGTGGTATGAAAGATGCATGTGTGGTCCAATATGAAAGGGTCAATTTGAGGTTAAATGAAAGTGTCAAAAAGGCTTTTCAAACCCACTAATTTAAATTCATTCCGAACGGGATCTGCAAATTCTACATATTGTTTATTTTGCAAATTGTGGTAGAATTCTTGCAAGAAATTTCTTTTATACGTAAAATATGACACCTTCACGAGTCAAAAATATCCGAATTCTCTGGTTTTTTAACCTAAATGACACTGAAATATTCTTTGCTATGTGCCATAGTGTTATTTAATATATATATATATATATGCCAGAAGTTCACCGCCATTCGGCACATGATTCTCCCAGTTCAAAATTCGAACAGTTAGTTATTGGAATGCAGAATAGCTATATTTATGTCTTCCCAACTATGTTGGTGGGGACATATAGTGTTTGGGCTGTCTGTCTGTCAGTCTGTCCGTCCCCTTACATTGTCTGCAGGATATCTTGAGAACTACTGGACGGAATTTCACCAAACTTGGATGGAAGCTTCATTGGGATAACCCCGTCATTTGATTAGGTTTTGGTGTGTGTGCGTGAGTCCGTCCGTGTCCGGTGTCCTTCCGTCCATCCATCTACTTGTACATGTATATACACGCCTTGTCTGCAAGATATCTGGAGAACTGCTGGACAGGAGATCACCAAACTTGGATGGAAGCTTCATTGGGATAGCCCCTCATCTGATTAGGTGTGGTGTGTGTCCTTCTTTTTTACATGTATGCACAGGTCTACCCTTGTCTACAAGATATGTAGAGAACTACTGGATGAAATTTCACCAAACTTGGATGGAAGCTTCATTGGAATGGCCTTGTGATCCTATTAGGTTTTGGTGTGAGTGCTTGCGTGGATTCGTGCAAAATGTGCTTCTGTCTGTCTGTGCAATTGCACTCCACATCTTGGAAATTACTGAAGGCTGATGCATGAAACTTCTTAGATTCATAGCGTCTCCCTTCCCTCAACGCTATGCCGACGACAAATACATTTCCCTGTTGGTAACTCGAACATCTCCATCGCCCACTTATTATTATCTTTGCGCCCTATTGGACATTCATTAACTTGAGAAAATGGCCTACGATGAATAAAAATACCATAATCGATGTTGTGATCATCATCCCCTGTATACACGGGATTTATTATGACGAAAATGCCCATCTTCTTGACCCTCGATTTCAGGTGATTTTGAGGCTCCATAGGGCTAATTTTAACGTCTGTAATTAATATATCACCGACGAAGTGCCATTTAGTCTGCCATTTCGGTATTTTTGTTCATCGCGGCCCATTTTCTCAAGTTAATGAAGGCCCAATAGGGCGCAAAGGTAATAATAAGTGCGCGACGGAGATGTTCGAGTTTCCAACAGGGAAAATCAAATGTATTTGTCGTCGGCATAGCGTTGAGGGAAGGGAGACGCTATGAATCTTAGCTAGAAACTTCTGTACAGTACCGTATATCATGTACTTTTTAGGTGTGCCTCTTGCATGTTTTGCATCTTTCCTATAATGTGATCAGTTTAGAAATGATTGATTACAATTGCGTGTAGGCCTATTTCACATTTGTTGGGCGCTGTAGGTGTCGGAAATCCACCCATTGCTAATATATACACCTCGACTATTCACTGAGCTACTGCCACAATGAAAATCGCCTCTTCGCAATTAATATTTTCAGATGCGCAGATTTGTTTGGGATCCTTATTGCTACATTCAGTTTATAGCACTTTCCCTTGAATGATGTGCCCACTGAAGACAAGGTGGGAGCTTGGGGGAGACGTAAGTTTTTTCTTAAAAAAAGACAACCAGAATTTAGGCTTTATACCGGATCGGCAACTCAATGGTGAAAGCGGAACCGCCAGTATAATTTGTGAATAGAGTTGCACACACACAACTCTACATACACACAGCCACATCGTTTGTTCAGTAGTTAAATATTGTGACGATTCAACATAGCGAAAAAAAAAAAAAAAAAAAAAATCTTAAACATATTATTTCTTCATCGGAGTATGTCGTGGGAGGGCAGCGGAATCATAAATGGTATAACTTTGAACGGTAACAAGAAATTTGATGGAGAAAACTATCTATGAAATGATGTTATATCTTACTGTCGTACGGTAATTCACATATAGACAAGTTTTGAAGTTTGGCGAGCTTCAGAGGTGGTGAGTCTGAGAAGGGGGGCACGTCCCTCGCAGGCCAGGATTCTTTTTGAAAATTGATGATAAAATGGCGCTCACTGAGATCACTGAGCAATCTAAGATTGTAATAATTGAAAATTTAATGTGTGCCAAAATGATAACAGTGGCGATCACAGAAAAGAAAGTCATGGAAGTACATACACGCTGAAATGATCATTCAATACCAAATTAATCTTCAGACAATACTGTCTTCCCTCGATAGCAGCGCGATGTGCACTGACCGCCGAGTTCTGGTTCGTTATTTAATTGGGTCGTTTTGCTATCTCTTTAACGTAGGAAATATTTTTAATGATCATAACTGGACTAGTTTCGACCAGTGAAGTTGCCAAAAATTATCAAAAATGTAACTTAATAGAGCTCATAAAAAGAGTGATTTCGGGTCTAGGTTAGATTTAATACCGGTACCTTTATTTCGAGGATTGTGAAGATTATTTGAGAGTTTGTATATCTCTTGTTCAAGAAATAATGTTTTCATAAGCGTGCTATATCGTTATTTTACGCACGGTTAGCGTGGGAAAGTTTATATTTTAGGGCAAGGGGAAGCCTCCTGAAAACATATTTAAACTTTGAAAACCTCTCTCCCCTTTTTTGAAGAAAAACAAGAACTCGTCCATTGATGTTGGGACGATGCTCCCGTCTCAGTTGGCATCGTGCCAATGCCAGTGGACGAATTTATGTGGTCTCTCAAATGGGGAGTGATTTTGTCAGCTGAGTCAGCTGTTGGGAAATTACGTGTCGCTTTCTTAATCAATTTCCCGATGGAAAGAACAGTTAAACTTGAGAAGAAAATTCATCTTGCAATTTATTTGTTTGTTTTATTCGATTGTTACTTGTATAAAAGCAGACGTCCCTTTCCTCATCCGACTTGTGAAAATGGAATCTCCTAATGAACACCTGCACTTGACACATGTACATTTCACATAACCGTGGTAAATCTTGTAATTACTGCACTGGTCAGCTCGATGTTATTGACACAATTGTTATAGAATTGCAAATAAAGAAATACCAGTTGAACAATTGAAGCTTAACGAAAAACCTTGGTAAATTTTGCTCAACCGACTTGTTAATGTTTTTTCATCCGAATAGGCGTACAATATATTATTTGATTTGATTGACACTGTTCCATTCTCGGAGAAGGTCGCACGAGATTTGAACCCGGAATCGTCAATCAGTTGCTTTGTTCAGTGATCGATGTGCAATCTTATTCTAGGCCTACTGGTAGGCCTACACATGTATATGAGGGAAATAATATTGTTTGGTCTGAAATATTCCGTGATATAACATCCGAGTGAACCGGTTCTGAGAAAGGCACTGGCGGTGATAAGTTTACTACCCCCGACGTGATAAGATAAACATTTTCTTTTTGCTTTCTGTTAATTTCCATCTTCCACGTACTTACGAACGAAGGGAAGTAACTTCGTATGTCAACCTAGCCGCGCGCGCACACCAATGTTGCATTTTGGCGCGAAACTCAGCTTCGCCACGTTTATGCGTTGAACGACTTGCGCCGATCAAGAGATCTCTATAAAGGTTCAACAACCAATATGGGTTTATGCACTGTGGATGTGGAAAATCGAGATGTCAACGAGATCAATGCACATGTTTTGGTAAGTTTTCTACTCGATACTGTTTATCTGCGTTCGATTTTGACTTGGAGGTGCAAATCGAAATTCGTGCATCTCCTGATCTGTATTATTGGCCTCATCATCATGCACTCTAAGAATTTTCATGTTGCTTGAAAAGATGAAGACCAGAGCAGTGAATTAAGGTAGCAGGTCCAAACAAAAGAGGTAAAACACTAAATGCCATACTAAATACTGCGGAATTATAGTTTGTTATTTATTAATACAGGCCCCCCCCCCCCCATACCAGGCCCCACACTTTCGACCACATGGCTGTGATGGGTGATGTGGCCACAGTTGCCTGGCCTGTAGGATATTGGATGGTCGATGTCTACGTATAATTATTTCCAATAAATTATGAAAATTAATAAATAAAAAAAAAAAAAAATTTGGCTGGTTAAATTTTTTTTCCTGTTTAGCATCATTTTTTTATATAAATCTGGGTAGGAGGGGCGGATTTTTTTTTTTTTTTTTTTTTTTAGTGGCTTGTGTGAATAAAATCATCAATAAACCTTGCCTGAATAGTTGAATTTCTGCTCTGAATAAAGTAGGTGGCATTCATCGTCCTGCTTAGATGGAGAAAACCATCCATGAATTGATGTGATATCTGACGGTCGTAATTCATGGATGGAGCGCCAAGTCATAGTAAAACACCGAGTAGAAATCCAGCCCCCGACGCCTGACGATGGGGATGGTATTTACGCTAAAATACGGCGAAAGCATCCAAGTTAAGCAACTTACTATCTCCTCAGATCATTATCCTATCCATAAACACCGTTTATTTGGGTATTCGGCTCTGTTTTGTTGAGATAGCAGCATAAATCCACACCTGCTGTACCGTTTTCTTCCATCCGCCTCTGTTCGCTCGAAAGTTAGGCCAAAAAACATGCGCACACGATACACTTTACGTCATAGTCACGTGACTCTCATTTGGCGACCCGTCGTCATCTGCGCTTTCCTCCACACGTGGTTTTGTAGCTGTCAGGCGCGATAGAATAATGGCGAGCAAGCCGTTTTCACAATCTGACATTGTTGACCTATTCACAAGACTAAAACAGTCATTACCCTTGCAATATGATTTGAAACGGGAGCAAATCGATGTCATTTGTAATGTTTTAAACGGTCATCACGCATTCGCAGTGTTGCCTACGGGCTACGGGAAGAGTAGCTGTTTCTTTCTTCCACCGTTGTTGCTGGATCTTGTAAGTTCGTAGTTGTAAACATAACTTATTATACCCCCGCAACGAAGTTAGGGGGGTATAATGGAATCAGCTTGACCGTCCATCCGTCTGTCCGTGATAGACTACTTCCTCCTAGTGAGTGCTGGTAACATTATCAGCAAGCAGTATTTTTCATGATAATTTGTCTTATTCTATCATTTGTCACAGAAAAGGAAAAAAACATGCCCCATTCATGTGTGGCTATCTGAACTCCCAGACCATTATATTATCGTTTTCATACTATATTGGATTATTATTCACACGGGGAGACAGGTCGGGGGTATCTCAGTTATCCCTTAGGATAACAGTCAAATCTAGTTTTCCGTGGTTAAATAATCAATATGCCCAATAATGATAAATACACAATTTATCAATTTGTTACGTTTTGTGCTTTATTTTGCAATTGGTAAAGGAGAGGGTAGGTTTAGCCGTGAAAAATGTCCAATCAATGTGAGCATAGTACTTTCCTGAAACACATGGAACATATAAATTGTTTCTCTTTCTCCGGGGTGAAGGCTTTGATATTAAGAAATTCTGCTGTCAGTGCTTCATTCACGGTTAAATCGGACCCCCTTAATGTTGAGGTTACCGGATGCCTGCTATATCCATGGCCAGACTTACGAATGAATTCCTGGTTGCAGTTAATACAGCTCATTATCTCGCGTGTAATCAGTTAGCCGCTTCTGCCATTATTCTATCGCGCCTGACAGCTACAAAACCACGTGTGGAGGAAAAGCGCAGATGACGACGGGTCGCCAAATGAGAGTCACGTGACTATGACGTAAAGTGTATCGTGTGCGCATGTTTTTTGGCCTAACTTTCGAGCGAACAGAGGCGGATGGAAGAAAACGGTACAGCAGGTGTGGATTTATGCTGCTATCTCAACAAAACAGAGCCGAATACCCAAATAAACGGTGTTTATGGATAGGATAATGATCTGAGGAGATAGTAAGTTGCTAAACTTGGATGCTTTCGCCGTATTTTTAGCGTAAATACCATCTCCCTCGTCAGGCGAGGGGGGCTGGATTTCTATACTCGGTGTTTTACTATGACTTGGCGCTCCATCCATGAATTACGACCGTCAGATATCACATCAATTCATGGATGGTTTTCTCCATCTACGTCCTGCTCTGCTGTTTGCCTTCATAATTGTAGATTTTCAAAACGCTTCACAACTCAGCATGCTTGGTTATCTACAAAATGCGGACTTGGGCCTCGGAAACGGACATTTGAGTCGAAAACGGACTTTAGGCAAAAAAAAATTTCGGACGAAATTTCGGGGTCCAGCCTTAAATCGATTTTTTTTTTAAATATTTTTTTCTATGTGTATTTCTCCTTCATCTTTGGCTCAATTAAAGTCATTCTCTATAATGTCAAGCCGAGTTACTACAGTTTTTAATTATCTACCATACCCTGCCCTCTATGACATAGAATAAAAGAGAAGTTGGGAATAGAACCGCTCAACACGGTCATTTCAAAACATTCTCAAAAAAGAATGAAAGCCTACCTTTCCATATGCCATCCGTTTTTTACTTCCCAAGTGGACCAACCTTCGGAATATATGCGTTTTGAATATCTAAACCTTCCCTTGGGGAGAGAAATTCATTCTTCGCGCCAAAATACGGCTTTTCAAACTTTTAGCCAGCTCTCCGGCAAAAAGCACTTCCGTCATAATTTCAAGGACCGGGCTATACCATATTATCAGCGACGATTGGTCGAAATTATCCGCAAAGTCATCTCCCGCCCACTGGATTATCTGCCCCTGATTTTTGGCGATAATTTCGACCAATCGTCGCTGATAATATTGTATAGCCCGGTCGTTGAAATTATGACGGAAGTGCTTTTTGCTGGAGAGCTGGCTAAAAGTTTGAAAAGCCGTATTTTGGCATGAAGAATGAATTTCTCTCCCCAAGGGAAGGTTTAGATATTCAAAACGCATATATTCCGAAGGTTGGTCCACTTGGGAAGTAAAAAAACGGATGGCATATGGAAAGGTAGGCTTTCGTTCTTTTTTGAGAATGTTTTGAAATGACCGTGTTGAGCGGTTTTATTCCCAACTTCTCTTTTATTCTATGTCATAGAGGGCAGGGTATGGTAGATAATTAAAAACTGTAGTAACTCGGCTTGACATTATAGGGAAAGACTTTAATTGAGCCAAAGATGAAAGAGAAATACACTTAGGCCTATTAAAAATAATTCTGTGTTTCTGGTAACGACTTAAAAAAAAATCCAGGTAGGTAGGTAGGGGTTTTTTTTTTTTTTGCTTTTTTCTTTTCCTTGCCCAATAAAAATATTGCAAAGATGTACTGAATATCCATCATACTTATTCAATATACTAAACAAACTTGTGTGAAATTAAATGCCTTAAATACAAAAAAAATTGGCTTTGTTATTCTTGGGATTGTGTGTGATATACAGAATGGATCGGAATGGACTATCACAGCTCACATCAACTGAATCCAGGTTCACCAGACATTCATCAGACAGAACTGCAGTTACTGATACGGAATTGGAAGTCGTTGATTTAGAGAATTTATCAGTTTGTATTAGAGGTTCCAGTTTAGGTTTGTTGCTACTCCACCTTGAAGCCTACATATTTTCTTTTCAATCACAAACATTTAAGTTTTTTTTATAACATCATGAAATCTGGATAACATCTCTAGATATTGGGATTACTTATATCAGAGTCGACATGCTGGAATAAACATGCAGGTCTTGAATCTACTCAATTGTTAATGGACAGCTGCTGAAGAATAGATATCAGACTTTACACTTCAGTATTTCTCCTCTATATTGACAAAGCTGTTTGAAGACAAAGCAAAACACTTTCAGATGGACATCAGACTTGATATCCATTTGTGCTATTAAACAAATAATTTGTATCGCCCAAAAAATCAAGTATATTGTTGGCAAGAAGACTGTAAACTCAATAGCCAATATAGTTAAATCCTCAATAGCCAATGCAGTTAATGCCACTGAAGCATTCAGTTGATTTTAACCGTTATGCTACTAAGTTCTTTTGTATGCTGTACGAGGAGAAATGCCGACTTTTGTTTTTTTAAATCCGGATTTCATGAGCAAAAATATTATTTTATTTCGTTTGCTGTTGACTGGTCTAACATATCAATGTATCCCAAGTGGTTTAGTCAATGCTATTCGACCGCATTTCATAGCAAAAGCGACGATGTTGTCAGCGTAAATAAAATTTATTTGAAGAGACTACAGTATTTTGGTAGAATTGCGGTCGAATTATGAGGAATTACAGCTGAAAATATCTTAGTTTTCAGCTGCCTTTCTCCCTGGGCTTTTCCGACGTTTCCTCCGCCATGACGTCTCATTGGAAAGGGAATTCCTTGTAGTTTCTGATTGAAGGCTTGATTTCGACCGATGGCCAAACAGACGATAACATAAAACGAGAGATCCTGAAGGATCTTGGCGCCCACCATTGTCCGACAATTGTAAGCTAATGACTAGAGGATCTTTTTGACCATTGTTACTAAGAAGAAACGATTGATTTGTAATTTTGTTTACAGAATTTCGAATTTGAGCGAAAAAGATCGGAAAAGGGACACTGAAAAACACCAAGATATAATCTAAGTTTCAGGAGTTTCAAGATTTCTAGAAACTGTACTAATATCGATTGTTGTAATACAAGAGAAATGAGCAAAGGTAGTCTGAAAGTGAAAGCACATGTACGGAGGATCTTTCGCCTTTGTTTTGTAGTATTTTTTTTTATTTATTTTTTTTTGCACATGTCATCATTGGGTACTGGAAGGGAGGACCAATCTCTTTGACTTTGGCATGAGATTTTATAATTAGGACCGAATGCTAATTCTGTTCTGTTTACTGGGCTAGTTTGAGATGTCTCTTTCAAGATATCATGCTCGAAAATAGTAAGATGGTACAAGGGATCCGGTCCGCACAGTAATGTTGAAACTTCAAAAGTGCCTGAATCCTGATTATCTCTCTTGGATCGAAACATGCAGTAGTCTACAGTTGTCGAGTTGTGAAGTTGAGCCACAAGAGTGACGTCCCTTCATGTAGCCGACCCGCCGGCAGACGAAAGGATGGAGCAGTTCACTTGCTACTGCATGGACTAAAGAAAACTGATTTAAAATTTGAAGAAATACACTTTAATTCCGAATTATTTGAACTCCTTGATATGGGAGGTGAAGATATGGATGTTCTCTACAGTCAATATATAGAATATGCCCCACCGTTTGATCCGCCGACTCGTGTGATGCAATGTCACAACTCGAGAATACCGTATTAATTTCAAGCGTAACTTGGATTTTCGAATCGGACTAAAAAAGGTATATTGCACTACTAGGCCCCATGTGGGACCTGTGTATCAAATTTCAGAAAGATCCATGAAATATTTCTTGAGAATTCACGATAATTAACAATGTTTCAACGGGAAATTCAAGATGGCCACAAGATGGCCGCCTTGTGGCCATATTGGATTTTCGATTCGGACCGAAAAAGGTATCTTGCACAACTAGACAAGGAGAAACTGTGTACCAAATTTAACAAATATCCATGCAGTAGTTCCTGAGAAATCACGATAACAAAATGGGAAAATCCAAGATGGCCACCTGGTGATCATATTGGATTTTCGATTCAGACCGAAAAAGGCATCTTGCATATCGAGACCCTAAGGGGAACCTGTGTACCAAATTTGAGAAAGATCCATGCAGTATTTCCTGAGAAATGACGATAAAGTTCCATGGAGAAATCCAAGATGGCTGCCTGGTGGCCATACTGGATTTTCAAAGAGGACCGGGAAAGGCATCTTGCACAACTAGACACCAAGGGGAACATGTGTACCAAATTTGCGAAAGATCCATGCAGTACTTCCTGAGAAATGACGATAAATTTTCATGGGGAAATCCAATATGGCTGCCTGGTGGCCATATTGGATTTTCGAATCGGATCAAAAAAGGTATCTTGCACAACTAGATCCCAAGGGAAAACTGTGTACCAAATTTGAGAAAGATCTATGCAGTAATTCCTGAGAAATCGCGATAACAAGGTTTCATGGAGAAATCCAAGATGGCTGCCTTGTGGCCATATTGGATTTTCAATTCGGACCGAAAAAGGTATCTTGCACAACTGGATCCTAAGGGAAACCTGGCTGTGTATCAAATTTGAGAAAGATCCATGCAGTACTTCCTGAGAAATGACGATAACAAAGTTTCATGGCGAAATCCAAGATGGCTGCCTGGTGGCCATATTGGATTTACGAATCGGAACAGGCACAACTAGACCCCAAGGGGAACCTGTGTACCAAATTTGAGAGAGATCCATGCAGTAGTTCCTGAGAAATGGCCATAACAAGGTTTCATGGGGAAATCCAAGATGGCTGCCTGGTGGCCATATTGGATTTTCGAATCGGACCAGAAAAGTTATCTTGCACAACTAGACCCCAAGGGGAACCTGTGTACCAAATTTGAGAAAGATCCATACAGTAGTTCCTGAGAAATCGCGATAACAAGATTTCATAGGGAAATCCAAGATGGCTGCCCGGTGGCCATATTGAATTTTCGAATCGGACCAGAAAAGGTATCTTGCACAACTAGATCCCAAGGGGAACCTGTGTACCAAATTTGAGAAAGATCCATGCAGTAGTTCCTGAGAAATCGCGATAACGTTTCATGGGGAAATCCAAGATGGCTGCCTGGTGGCCATATTGGATTTTCGAATCGGACCAGAAAAGATATCTGGCACAACTAGACCCCAAGGGGAACCTATGTACCAAATTTGAGAAAGATCCATGCAGTAGTTAGTGAGAAATGGCGATAACAAGGTTTCATGGGGAAATCCAAGATGGCTGCCTGGTGGCCATATTGGATTTTCGAATCGGACCGAGAAAGGTATCTTGCACAACCAGACCCCAAGGGGAACCTATGTACCAAATTTGAGAAAGATCCATGAAGCAGTTCCTGGGAAATGGCGATAACAAGGTTTCAAAGGGAAATCCAAGATGGCTGCCTGGTGGCCATATTGGATTTTCGAATCGGACCGAAAAAGGTATTTGACACAACTAGACCCCTAGGGGAACCTGTGTACCAAATTTGAGAAAGATCCATAAAGTAGTTCCTGAGAAATGGCGATAACAAGGTTTCAAGGGGAAATCCAAGATGGCTGCCTGGTGGCCATATTGGATTTTCGAATCGGACCGAAAAAGGTATTTGACGCAACTAGACCCCTAGGGGAACCTGTGTACCAAATTTGAGAAAGATCCATAAAGCAGTTCCTGAGAAATGGCGATAACAAGAATTGTTTACGGACGGACGGACTGACTGACGGACGACGGACCACGGACGAAAAGTGATTTGAACAGCCCACCATCTGGTGATGGTGGGCTAAAAACTGCAAGGGGTGTTTTCCCGTTTCTCTAGCAACGACCTGATATCGGTTACCTTGATTGGACAAGCGTGGTGACCTGACCTACATCATTGGCCAGAGCCTTCAACTGAGTCGAGCTGATTTGAGGGAGACGCCATCTTTATTTCATCGCGACGAAATTACGTGGGGCAGAAACTCGACAGAAATTTGAAAATAAAGTTTGTTTAGCGGATGTCATTGAAACCCGCACTTTGGAAATATAAATTGAACTTCTGTACTTCAACTACGCCAAAGAATCATATATTTTGAAGGGTTTTCTGTGAGTATTTTATATTTTCTGGGCGGCTTCTCGACAACGTTTTATGGAAATCTTCGTTGGTGTTTTTATATTTTTCAGTTTTATTTCTTCCTCCCGACTTCGTTATTCTGTGACAGAATATCAAGTTTACATCCAGGAAGTCAAGTCGGGCTTAGCTTAGAACAATATATGTATGGTTTTTATCAAGTTTCATGCATGGTAAATTTGAAAAAAAAAGCGATTTCAGAATGGTACATCGCTGCACTCGCATTGACAGAAGCAAAGGCAAGCCGGTATTGCGGCTCGTCACATTTTTTGTATAGAATGACGAGAGCCATTTGAACGGCTCGCCGCAGCGTAACAGTTAACTTATCTACGGCGAATAGTGGTGGAATCAGCGCTTGATTTACATTTCCCTGCAGACACGGATAAAATTGTCCCGGCGATTTCGGGATATCCGCTCCGTAGAGTGCAATATTCTCCGTTGCAGAGGTACATTATAGTCACTAACGTTGCTCTCAATACATATTATGTCTAGAATATCACTGTACGGAGAGCGGGAAGTGCGAAACTGCGGTTCGGTGAGTTATGTCCCCTGAAGCAAGCGAAGGATTCGCAAACTAAAATGTTGAGAGCAAGATTTTGGTGAAAATCACCGAGGTCGGTCGGTGTTTTTGCATTTTTATTTTGTATTTGTTGAAAAAACTTTCAGGTCGGCAATGATCACACCAGGTAGGTCGGGTTACCGGAAACACAGGATTATTTTTAATAGGCCTTAGAAAAAATATTTAAAAAAAATCGATTTAAATTTATTTTTTATATTTATTAATTTTTCATAATTTATTGGAAATAATTATACGTAGACATCGACCATCCAATATCTTACAGGCCAGGCA
This sequence comes from Hanleya hanleyi, assembly GCA_036873755.1. Taxonomy (NCBI): domain Eukaryota; kingdom Metazoa; phylum Mollusca; class Polyplacophora; order Lepidopleurida; family Hanleyidae; genus Hanleya; species Hanleya hanleyi. Next base: position 104,065 of record JAVTVY010031996.1, on the reverse strand, counting down.
ACTGTGGATGTGGCAATAAAAGCAGGAGTCAAACGACCCCAACCTCGGGCAAGTGTCATTGTGAACCATCTTGAAACTACTGAACAAATTAGCCCGAACCAAGTAGGTTTTAGGAAAGGCTTCCGCTCTACCGATCATATATTCACCTTACGAACCATTATTGATAAGTATACATTTAGACGAAAAGGCTTGTACAAGCCCGTAGGCTGGTTTGGCAACAGGGGGGGGGGGGGGTTCGGTAGAGAATATTGCGGAACTCCTAATGCGAACGCTGCAAATTTTTGAAATTTAGATGCCATATGGCGCATTTTGACAGCATATTTTCGACATCCACCAACTGCATTTTTTCGACTGATAAATTCTAGTATATGACTATAATCGACTCGTTGTGTGAATGATAATCTTGTCGACTGGGAGATGGTTAATATTCAACCATGAGAACCCCCCTTTGATCAAGATTATTATCATATTCCTCACTTCGGTGTGGTGGCTAAGAGTGTCCTGGTATACATGTAAGTGTCCCGTTTCCTATCTTTTTATTGAGTGAAGAGTGTGATACCTCTGGAGATATCTGGAGAAGAGTGTCCTAGCTGTGTTAGCAGATAGGGGCCGGACACTCTTAACCGTGGGACATTCTTAGCCATATATCACACCGCCATGAGATATCCCCGCCGCCTCCCTCCTCATTTTTTCTGCTTATAGCCCACTCCCATATATATATATATAGTGGACCATTTTCTTATGATTGCCCCATGGCCCACACACTCCCTCTATTTTTTTTATCTCGCCTAACATTCTTGTAGCTTTTCACGCTAATCACTGAACATTAAATTGCGTTAATAGCAATATTTTTACGCTAATCACTGAATATTAAATTGCGTAATTGATCATACGAACCTGAATAATTGTTTCCAACGAGCTGTGAGGATTGTAGCGTAACTGGACTATCTATTGAACACGTAATGGGAGCTGGATTCCAAATTGCAGAACGAATGTGAGGTACCGGACTCGGACTAGAGGTCAGAGGTGAAACAACATAACACGATACACCAGATATCAACTCTAGATCAGGGTTGTCATTAAGTTTTGAAGAAGCAGGTAGAAGGCATGGGAGTAGGCACCCTACCCGAAAAAGTTAGCGCTCGGAACGCATGCGGAATGCATTCCTACAGCTTTTGTGTGATTGCAATCCGCATGCATTCCGCATGCATTAAATTGGAACCTTCATGATTATGCACTCGAGTGATCGCTTGTTTCAAGTTGCTGTACATATTATGCGATCATTATGCCTTCCAAGTGTGGAAGGCATAATGATCAGAAGCGCTCCTCATCCTGAATGCATGCGGAAGCCATAATGATCGCATGGCATTAATAATTGAATGATCAGCATGAACGCATTCCGCATGCATTCCGCACGCATTCCGCACGCATGCATTCAAAAGCTCTTGTACACTAGCAATCACATAAATCAAATGACTGACCTTTTAAATGGGCAAATGTAAGTACATTGTAAGCTACAGATGTACATGTAGAGGTTGTATGAATTGCGCTATTTATACAGTACAGTTCAAACCTTCTAAAGATTAACATTGGTCCAACATTTCAAGTAACTACATGTAACTTTATCAATGACCTGAAATTGACCATTAATGAATTCAGTAATACATTGTAAATGCAAGTGGAAATACATGTAGGGCCTACTTAAATTATTCATACATGCTAAAATTTAAATATATTCAGAATGTATCCAAAGTGTATAATGGCAAGTTTTCAAACTGTAGAGTGACCTTCAAGCTAGTGAGTAATTCACAGAATGACAGACTTACCATCAAATCTTAATATCTTAGTAGATTTATGTGGAAATACACTGTGATCCATTGTCTCTGGAGTGGAGTGACCCTGTCCGGACCAAGAACTGTGCAAATTGTGTATTCCTCACATCAAAGAAATCACTGCAAATAACTTCTCTTTCCATGTTTCTGCCAGCTAAAAACCTCACACCAGTATATCATGTTGTGTTCTTCAATTCTTGTTGAGCATTTTAGGCTATATCCAATGTGAAATATCCAAAACTGCAGCTAAAGAAAATACTGCTACTGCATGGTGGTGGTGGTTAAAATTTGAAATCTGGTCATATGATAGTATCCCCCTTTAAATTTGGCGGGGTTTCCATGGAGATCGATGATTAATGGTCTATAAAATCAAAACCATCTGTTGGTCTGGAGACCGACACCAAGCGATCATTTAAGCGATCATTTTGGATTGCTTGGACTTAGAAAGTTTTTCGTCCGATCACTTGGACTTTGAAAAGAAGATGTAAGGATCGCTTGACGATAAGAAAATGATCATTCAGATCACATAAATGATTGCATGGTTAACACATTTGGGCAAAAGTGATCAGTTGGATAGCATAATGATGGCAAAATGAGCGCTTGGAGCGCTTCATCCTGTCAAGAATGATTGATTGGATAGCATCATCATTGCAAAATGAGCGCATAGAGCGCTTAATGATCACATAGATGGCATGGATGGCATAGGGAATGCATGCGGAAGGCGATCCGCATGCGATCTGCATGCAATCCGCATGCAATCACTCCATTTATTTCGGGTAGGGCAGCCACAAGAAATGACATAGAATAGAAATTATGTAGAAAGTAGGCGGCTGTTTTGGCCATTTTGATTATAGTAGGGGGCCAAATAGGGACGCCTACCGCCTTCTAATGACATCCCTGCTAGATCTATTTTTATTCAGGTCACTATTATCTATAATTTGTTGCGAGCTGGCGGCCGCGTCCAAGGGCCTTGGGCTCGGGTCCTTCCGTGCACTCTGATCAGGGGTCGAAATTTACAACTGTCTACCTGCATGTCTCTGACAGATAATTTTTGAAAGAGACAGGTAGAGAAATAAAGTACCTGTCTCTATTGACAGGTAGCCAATAATTTTGTTTTGGTGTTCAAAATATATGTTCAACAAAATTCATTCAAAACACCTGCTAATAAGTGCAAGTAAACAAGGTGTCATTAATTTATTAGTGTCTTGCAACATCTAAATTTGTCATTAATCTCGAGTTACATGTATGTGACAATTTCAACGATTGCATGTTCAGGTAATTCTTAATGGTGACAGGTAAACATTTTAGTCACCTGTCTCGTATGACAGATAAATTATTTGGAATATTTCGACCCCTGCTGATTTTTTTCAGCATTCGACTCTGTGTCGACAGAAATATTTTTTACGAGAAGCTTGCTGACAAGGACATGAGGCAAGACACTTAAAATAGTGTCATCCTTATACAGTAATATATCATATAGGGTTAGAATGAACGAGGAAAGCTCCTCTATCTTTCAAAGTGGCCTGGGAGTTCGTCAGGGATGTTGCCTTTCCCTAACAGTAGTTAATATATTTATCGATGACGTAAAAAGACCGATTTGACAATAGTTGTTTTCCCATTGACTTAAACAACCAAAAAATATCGCACCTCCTATTTGCAGACGATCTGGTGTTAGTCTCAGAGTCCCCGGTCGGCTTACAAGTTGGTCTTGATAAGCTTGAACAATATTGTTCAGACAACCACTTAGCCGTAAATTTGGATAAATCAAAATTTGTCGTGTTCAAAAAAGGCCCACCAGCCCCCATTAAAAAGTGGACCCTAGGCAACTCTGAAATCGGTCAAGTAGACCGATATCACTATTTAGGGATTTTGAACGGGACACTTCAGACTGAATGCTGAACAAATTAGTAGTAAAGGTATTCGGGCATCTTATGGTTTACTTAACAATATAGAAGGAAAAGATGTTCCTATGAGTATAGATTGCCATCTCTATCAGTCCCTAATTAAACCTATCTTGTTGTATGGTTCTGAAGTTTGGGGGGCAAGGGCGTAGACAAGGGGGGGCTTGGGGGGGCTGAAGCCCCCCCAAATATTGACGTCCGGCAAAAAAAAAAAAGAACAGAAAAAAAGAGAGAAAAAAGGAAAGAAAGAAAGAAAGAATGAAACAGAAAGCAAACATAGCAGAGAAGTATATGTTTAGCTTGTCACCATCTTCTCTAGCCAAGTCAACGTACATCACGTTGCTCTGTACAGAGCTTTGCGATGTAGTTGACTTGGCTGGTGAAGATGGCTTGTCACATATCTTTATCAATTGTTGCATATTACAGGGGAAGTAAAATTATCATCAACAATGCTTACCAGAAGGGTTAGACTAATTACAATCAGTCAGAGTCAACGCAACAGTTTGGCGATATCAGACTCAAAGACCCCGTGTGATTTTCTCCGAGAAACGAATAATGTGCTCCAATTCAATCACATATCGCCCATTTGGACAAAAAAGGTCAACACGGTGGCTGAAAAGATTTTTTCATAACTTTTTCACTATAAACTTTTTTTTTGATTGAGATTCCAGTCATTTGTTGAGTATTTATTTATTCACAAACGAGAGATACGAACTCTCGAATAATTTTCACGGAGAAACCCTAGAAATACAGGTTAAACATCTAACCCAGATACAAAGTCACTATTTAACTGGTGTAAATTTGATGAATATGGATAATTTTCTCTACTATTCCGAGAAAGGACCTCTAAGCTTAAATTTTTTATAAAGCCCAACTCACACTACGAACAATTTGTTGTATTAGAACAGAACAGTTTGTTCGTGTTTTTGTTCGTGGTCACCTCACACTACGAACATTTTCTCTTGACCGCCAGTCACCGCGATCAAGCAGCGAGGCCATTTTGTTGTGTCATGTGAGAGCGGCTTTGTCACATGACTGACAGCTGCCAGTTGATTGGATAACTATTGGTAAATGTTCGGCAAAATGTTCGCGATCACCACACACTGAAGACAAAAACTTGTTTCAGGGCAAAACATGTTCGCAATATCAAACAAGTTTGATCTCACGAACATTTGTTCCGAACATATGTTTTCTGTTTCTGAGCACCTCACACTGCAGACAAAACATGTTCTGAACACTGTTTTTGTTTTAATACAACAAAATGTTCGTAGTGTGAGTTGGGCTTAAGTTTGGCAACTTCAGAACGAACATCAGAACTCATGCGGTCAATTTTTGATAAGTTTGGCAACTTCAGAACGAACTTTAGAACTCATGCGATCAACCACGCATCAATGCACCAGCCCTGCTATCTAGGCAAGATAGTATTGTCTAAGAAATAACTTGAATTATAGTGCAAACTCCGGATTGAATGATCATTTCACCTTGTATATCACGTAGTGATCGCCACTGTTACAGGATATTTTCGCAAAAAAAAAAGTTCAACTTTTACAATCTTTTACCGCTCAAATGCTCCCAGTTAGCGCCAATTTACCATCAATTTTCCAAAAAAAATCTACGCTGCGAGGGGGGATACCCCCCTCTCAGACTCTCCCCCTAAGCCCCCCCCAAACTCCACTTGTCTACGCCCTTGGGGGGTAGATTTTCTCATGTATAAAAATTTAGATACTATATATCAATTGAAAAAGCTCAGCTGAGATTCCACAAACGGCTTCTACAGGTACATAGATCCACCCACAACTGGGGTGTGAGGGGTGAATTAGGCATATACCCATTACAATACGATGTTGTAGTCCTATCATTATATTGCAGACTTCCCGGATAGATTATTCTTTCATGCTCTACAAGAGCAAAAACAACTCTGTGATATGAAAATTGGCTGGTTGTATAAGCTGAAGAGTTATCTGTGCAATAAGCTTCATGTGGATATTGATAACAAGTCCAGTGGTGTAACTTAACTTTTTGAAGTGGTTGCCATCAGGGCAAGTCAGAACTGAAAATAGGTTGCCCTGGACCAAATCAACTTGCCCTGACTTACGGTACCCAAATTCCCGGGATGACAATCAGACGTTCCACTAGTTTGCCAGGGTACAATTTCAAATTCAAGATGTCAAGACTGGACCCCCAAATGATTTGCGTTGAAGCAGGTGAAACCTTAATTTCTGTTGCCCAAGGAAATTCAGCTTTCCACGTTTCAACGAACTGTCGAGATCGTTTAAACACATCATAAGCCTTGTTTTTATCAGATGAGGTAGAAGGACTCGCGGTAGATTTCGCGGAAGAAGCCTGTTTATCCTTTGGGCCCGTGTAACTTTTCAAATATCACTCCATTTTCGTAGTTGACAGCTAGCGTTTTCATATCCACGAACTTGGAAGTCGACCTGTTGCATTCTCCACTATTCAATGTGTACATATTCACACCATCAGCCATAACACAGTACGCGTATGCCGCAACGCATCACTGACAAGGAGAGAACACCGTCACGGTTGCGATGCAACGAGTACCATTTCCGGTTTAGCGATGACATCGGTAAACAGACAACGGACTAGCGAATCAAATGTTGGAAAAGCCGTAAATTATCGAGAATTTCGGGTGATATCGTCTCCTGGCTTCTGGGAAAACTACTTGCCCGCCCGGGCAACTATTTTACAAGAAGAGCTTGCCCGACGAGGTGTTTCACTTGCCCCGGGCAAGCGGGCAAGCGTTAAGTTACACCACTGAAGTCTCTCTCCAGGATAATCTTTCACAAGATGGGTCTAAGTAAAGTTTCCTTCAAATGAAAGACCATTGCAAACAGTGTGGAAAAATATTTATTTTAATTTTTTACGATTTTATTACACAGAGTAAACTGCAATTAAAGCATGGTATTCTATGGTGGTCTGTTGCAATCATATTTAGGCCCAGTGACGTCACACTGCCTTAATACATATATTTCAAACTGTGTATGCACTTTCCAGTGCTTGATTCAGGCTTAAGGTGTGTATACTTTGAGTTTCAACACAGACTTACTGTTCCAATGTGAATGTTTCACCAAAATCTGGGAGATAGTGACTCCTGAGTGTCAATTCAATTTGAATATTGCATTTAATTTCCCAGATTTTGGAGCATGCACATTGGAACAGTGAGTCTGTGTTGAAACTCAAAGTATACACACCTAAAGCTTGAATCAAGCGTTGGAAAGTGCATACACAGTTTGAAATATATGTATGAAGGCAGCGTGACGTCACTGGACCTAAATATGATTGAAACAGACCACCATAGCATACCATGCTTTAATTGCAGTTTACTCTGTGTAATAAAATCGTAAAAAATTTAAATAAATATTTTCCGACACTGTTCGCAATGGTCTTTCATTTGATGGAAACTTTACTTGAGGGTTTACGATCACTTTAAACAAGATATTAAATTTGAATCCTATTTGACTTTATGTAAAAATTCAGTTGCCAGAAAGTCCTTCACCAAGCTTAGACTTAGTAATCACAAACTTAAAATTGAGGTTGGAAGACACACAAGACCTAAGACACCTGTTGAACAACGTTTGTGTACCACTTGCAATACTGTCGAGGACGAATTCCATTTTGTGTTGGCATGTGATCAATATATAATAGATAGAGAAATACTGTTCGCACAAATTGTCAGTGATTACCCTCATTTCGTTCATTTGACGGATGCTGATAAATTTATCTTTATTATGTCCTTAGATGATATCCATTTAACGAATGCCATATGCAATACGCTGCATTCGTGGTTCACACAAAGATCCTTACAGTGAATCTCTGTATCCATTACCTACATGTGTTAATGCATGATGTTGTTTTAATATTGATTGTTCGAAGCACTGCTTTTTGTGTTCTACAGTATATGTACTCTGTCCTGTCTAGGGTGTTCAGTACAATAAATATTGAATTGAATTGAATTGAATTCAAGCTTCTCAGAAGTGCCAAAATGTGCCAAAATGTGTTAAATCACATCTGAAACTTTCCGGGGGATGACCCCTGCACCCCTGTCTAAAGGAGGTTTCGGTTTACTCCTGGATATTAAAGTATCTAAAAGAAACCTCTGAAAATGCTCCGTATCACGGGAAATGGACTCTAAAATTCAAAGATTTTCTATGATGGTATTTTGAGACATTCTGACCCCACAGGTCAAATCATCTTCCTATATGCCACTGTATGATGTGCTATTAATAGTAGTATTTATTTTGGTGCAGGTGTCCTTTGAGGACATAATAGCCGAACCGGAGGGCGTGAGAAGTTCTGCCTGTGTCTGGAGATGTTCTTACTGCTGCTTCAGTTTTTGGAAATCGTGTACTTACAAGGTGTTCTCTCTGCTGTGTGGCATTTGCATTGCGTTGTATTGGGGCTGTTGTTTCGCCTGTGTGGCATTCGACCACGTCTGGCTTCTCACGCCTACGTTGAAGTACATGGAGATGAACTGCAACCCCATGAAGAAAACGTGCCGTCTTTGTCTGAGCTGCTGCTGTGACCCAATCTGTGAATCCTTTGGGCAGATCTTTTATAACTTCAAGAGGGGGTGAGAACCAATCTCTGCCTATTGGGACTAATGAATATCTCGAACAGAATCAACAGCGGCTACGATTCAAGATGGACAGAAAATCAGTTATACCAGTACCCCAGATCTAAACGCGTGCAGAGAGGAGGGATGTAGGCTTGACTTCCTCACATCTATGAACATGCAGTTCAATTTTTTTCTCAAGCTTTACTGTGTTTGAAGTTGTATATTAATTGATTTGTATTCATTGATCAGATGAATAAACTTCACATTTATTGTGTGGTGGCAGTTAGTTAACTGTAATTGACAAATTAGCTTATATATAATATAAACTCAGCATTCGAAATGGCGGCCTGCTATTGGCTAAAAGCAGGCCAAAAGTTTGACAAAGCAGGTGATGTGGAAAATGACCTGCTAAAAAAAAAAATCACGACCGAAAGTAGCAGGCCATAATTTTCCTGGCCATTCCTTAGTTTCCTACCTATATATCATTTTGTTTCCGTTGCACACAACGGAAATTGAATTCTTCGTGGGCGATATCATCGTACAAATACTCCACTAAAAAAATAAAATCTGCAGAACAAGGCAGCGGTCGAAATAACGCCTACCTACCTACCTACCTACCGCCGCCGGCAAGTGAATTTTTCCCGTGACAAGTTGCAAAAAAATCTATCTGTCGCATGCGGAAAGTAGGATTTCGTCCAGCAAAAATGATAAAACGCGATCAATTTTCGTAAATACCTTTTAGGAGTCTAGATCTATCTGAAGGAACGGCCAATCCAAGAAATAATCCATTGAAAATTTATTTCAAGCCGATCTTTGGCCATTGTTGTTGGACTTCTCTGTCAACATTTCCCGCGCCAATTTCACTTCCGGTTGCTGCGCGTCAATCCTTGCGCGGTAGTCCGGTGCATCCAAAAGTCGGACCTGTTACGAAACGGAATCGGACTATCTGTTGGTTTTTTTCCCAGTTAGTACCGATGGTAAATAATATTGTTGGCCTCTTTTCTTGGGCTTCTATTCACAAGCTGAAGTTTTTCTAAGCAGACATTTCAGTTAATTGATAATTCCAACAGGACTCTGGTGGCTGATTCTAATTTATTGCAATCAGCAATTTACAAGGGGAGACTTTTGATAAATATAAGTAAATATAGTTCACATGATTTAGTCAACAAGGCTTTTGCAGTTCTAATTGCAGAAATTAGGGGAAATAGTTGTCTTTGACATATCAAAGTTGACATCAACTTTCCATTGGTGCTCAGTTTTAAAGGTCAACCCAAACGGAATTTTTTTTGGTCTAAAAATCCTTAAAAATCATAGTTCATACTTCACTTTGTATGAAAAAAATATTGAAAAAATTCTAATCTGATCAGAAACACACGTAATATGGGAGCAAAGTGGGCTTTTCCACACTTTCACAGCTGGGTTGATGACGTCACGCAGGGAAGTTGCCTGAGAAAAAACAGCGGATAACATGGAAAGCGAGTGCAGTCAGAGCTCCGGTTCAGATGTCGATTCGAGCGATATCAGCTGCTTAGATGGAAATATTTTTCGCCAAGAAGATGAAATAGACATAGAGGAGGATGATGACGGGCAAATTAACAGTTGTTTGCAGACCAACGGCGGAATTCAGCCCTATCAATTTGAGCCGTACGGCTCCGATTCTGACAGTGACAACCACTCTGACAACGTGGAACTCGACGACGACAGGATTCGGAGAGGTCGTTTGTTGAATACAGATTGGTATGCAACTTGACTGGAAACCAAATGTCCATACATTTCAAACTGTATTGAATGTAGAACGATTCTGTGATGTAACGAACGAGCACATCTGTGTTGTTATTGTTGTTACTGACCGAGGCAGCCTTTTCGAAGGGATAAACTCCGGGATTCGGCAGTATGGACAGTAAACTGTTGATAACTCTACTGATATACGTCCGACTTGAATTTTGTTTGTTTTCCCATAATCCCCATGAAATACCAATTTCAGAATTATATAGTTTGATAAAAAAACTTTGGACATTCATGGCGAAAAGTAAGCCGTGGTGAGTGGATCGGCATTCACATTTGCTCAATTTTCGACAAATTACCTCAATTAAATTGAAATCGAATGATATTCCCACAATCTCAAATGTCAAGGGATTATGAAAGTATAATTATCACTTCTGTATCTACAGCCATTCACTCCAATTGGTGTTTTTTATTTATTTACTTATCAAACGTATATATATTTATGAAAGATCATTTTATTATTATTATTAAATAGTATATAATTTAGATAATTTATTTGCGTGAAGTTTGTGCCAACATTTGGCTAAAAACGCATACATAGAATGAATAAAATTGAACATACAAATACAGACATTAAGACACATTGGAACAAATGGTTAAACGTGTATATATGAAATAGAGACTCATCCAGTCTAACCTGTAGGTGCTCAAGCAACAAATGCCACGCGAGAGCGAGCAGGGCATGTACAGCCGTCCCCCTGCCCGAGGCCTCGCTTGCAGGCTAGGTTCGTTCAGCCGATGTCCGTGATAGATTCTCCTTGTCCGATTTCTTTGCCGTCACATTCTGATTGTTCTTACGTTTGATAGTTGGAATAGCTGTTCTCTTTAGTTTTGGTTTGTACCAGAATTCAACTGCTACGCTGTAGATGTCCTCGAATGATGTCTTTCTGTCAAAATGTGCCGAGCAAATTATACGAGTACTGGCTCGGGCCCTCTTTCCACACTCTCGTGTTGTGTACAAATTTCGTCCAATTTGCAGCGATTTTCTCGTCTTTGGGCCACAAATGAATACTAACACCGTCATCTGTAGTAAAACTGCAACCTCCCACTACACAACGTCGCGGCATATTTAAAAAATGATGCCCCGATACTCCGAAAATCTCCAGAAATCAGCAGCTACATACGACTGTGGTATACGGCTTTAAGGGGAATTAGGACTTGTGACATTTTTGAAATTTTGAAAGTCATTTTTTCGAATTACTTCAAAGAAATAGTCATATTTTCTTGTGTTTAATTGTGTTTCCTATCTTTCTGAGATGAAATAATGCACCCTTGATAATTGAGTGCCTTTTTGAAAATTTCAACCTGACAAACAAAATGTCAAAATCTCTCAAGTCCCCCTGATTCTTAACATAGAGAATACAAGACGGCTTCCCTCCGTGACGTCACAGCTGGAATTGACAGGAGAGCGATTTTCACCTTTCAAACGGCAATATCTCGCCAACCAGACTGCACAAAATTATGAAAAAAATATCATTATTTTCAGAATCGAAAGGACTATTTTTTTATATTTTTGACCTCAGAGCGTTTGGGTTGACCTTTAAAGAACATATGTGCCAAATAAAAAAATTAATAATAATAAATATAAAAAACGCCCACCTCATTTTTAGTTGGACAGTCAGCGAAGTTTTAGTGAAGGGAGACAGTAATACCACATACATAAAACTTCTTTTTTATTGCAATGTCTTAATGCAGTCAAATAATTAATAATTAATAATTACAGCATTCAGCATCATCATAATTTCCTCCCAAGGTCATGAGAAGCTAAAGCTTAATTAACAGAGGCCTTATTGGTGGATTTGCACATGTTGAAAAAAATAGCTGTCCAACTTCATAAATAGCAGGTGATGTTAGATTTGACCTGCGATTTTTTTTTCGATGGAAAAAAATAGCAGGTCATCACAAATTTCCTAATTCGGACCCAGAAAATCACTGTTCATCACCTTCAATTAACTTTTCATATTTGTGGTGGCAAATGTATTTTTTTTTAAAGGAATAGACAACCTTTGATAAGCGTATATTGCAAATGAAAGAACAATTCCAGGAGTGTCCAAAACGATTTTTATTTCAATTTTGCAATTTTTTCCAACCGAATAAGAAGCTGTCGATGATAAATTCTGTGGCTTGTAAGGGCGCCGCCATTACGGCAAGTTTAGTGACGTCACTGGGCCACAGAACACTGCAGTGAACTGGGAGGAAACACAGTTTGCCATGCACTGGAATAATCGCAGCCCAATAGGCCAGCAGGTGTGGATACATTCTTGTATTCTGTACCCTGTAAATACTGGCTAATGTTTGTACAATAACAATGATCTTATCCTTGTTGAGAAATCGGGGTTGATCTGTCGTCTAGACTGTCTAAGTGTCAAAAAAAACACAGCATCGAGTTGTCTGATAAAATATGCTTTCGTTATAGGCTAATACTTTTCAGCTGATCACTATACGCCAACATGCGTCAACATAATTCGGCAGTAACTCACTGAGATTGTTTAATGTAACCGAAATTGGGAATAATTCTGATTTCTGTGTTACCAATTCAAAGAATCGAGCCTCAACAAAGACCGGCACTCAGCCAGAAAACGAAACTAAATCTGCCTTAGCTGGAGGCTCATTTCTCCGGGAAAAGATTGTCCGGAGATTTTTCTCACCGTTGAACTGTTACCGAAAGAAACTGTTCAGCATGACACGGCCGTTAAACACCCACCCAAATATCTAGCGTGCGAGAAAATTTACCTGAGAAAGTTTATGGAATAAATCCTTGTCAGCTAATGTCAGCACTTGCACATGTGCTCGTCTGATCGTTTCCTAACAGGACATCTCACAACAGAGCCGACTAAACGAAATCCGCGACCCGGCCGGCTTCTACGGTATATACATTGTACATCCTCGACCGATTTCTACGGTAGATCGTCTTCAATGGGCTCGAACACGCCTGACACTTCTTGTATCCCTCGACACTGCCCACAAGCAGCGTAGATGAAAGCATGGTTTCGCCCAGCCAGCCATTGTCATCAGTCAGGTTAAAACTCCAGGAAATGCAAGGCGTCGGATACTTGGAAAAAGTTGAAAATCACTTGCTGCCATGTTTGCTCTCTGGCCCATTGACGTCATGAGCTAGTTGTCACGTGAACATCACTCGGCCGCTCATTGGTTAAACCATAAAGATGGCATAAAGATGGCGGCTCCCTTCATTCAACACATCTGGTTATTTTCCCAATGTTTGGGAGTATTTTTCTTCGTTAGAAAGAATCTCAAAAATAGGAAAAAAATATTTTTGGGCACAGTTTGGATTGTTCTTTCAGTCGCAGTTTACGTTGGCCAAATGTTGTCTATTCCTTTAATGAAAGAAAAGGACTCATGCTCTGCATCTTAAAATTAATTTTGGTTAAATACTGAGTAATTGACTTGTTGTCATGACAACAACTTGTCAATATTGTGAGAGAACACATCATAGTGACAAAGAAAGACCTGTCATGGTTTTTTCCAATGTTTTATTCCTGTTCATATCAATTTTGATTATTAAATTTTAAAAGTTTTTATTACTATGGCTTCTTTGAGAAATCCATTTCCTCTAGCGTTTAGCTATCTTAACAGAATTGGTGACCCCTGAGTGTCACGATCCCATTACCTTAGTGACCATAGCCGGACAGGCTATTCATTCGAGGTTCATACTCCATGTAAGAATCATGAGACAATGCATACAATAGCCAAGTCTGGGGACAACAATGTGTCTAGACTTGTGCTTTTCAGCGACACAAAGACTCCCTACACGAAGTATCTACCTCATTCGACCATGGACACTCTACCAGTCAGGGTTCGAAATCATAGGGGGCCTGCTAATGGCAAAAATCAGACAAAAATTCGGCAAGAACAGTCCAGGTAAACTTAGTCTATTACCTGCTAAAAATGTAATGTAATTTAATGTTATTTGATGGTGTTTCTAAAATTATAGAAAAATAGCAGACCATTCTCATTTTACTATTTTGAGCCCTGCCAGTGCTTGTGTTAAAACTACATTTATACTTTGCCCATGCTCTTGTTACACCTAGAAGATCTATAAGTCATTAGCTTGTGTTTGATAGTTAAGGTTTCCACTAGGGTTTCATTGATTAGGAGTTATCTCCCCTCCATAACACTCTTCGGAGGGAGACATCCTACACCAACTGCCAAGGTAAATGCTTTGGCATATTCAGCTCACCTCATCAGTTTTTGAAGGTGGAAAGCAAAAAGAATTTTAACATGTGTTAATACTTTTGAAATAATGAACTTTTCTTAAAAAAAAAAATATGTCCGGCATTGGTTGATTGTATATAAGTTCATTTAAATAACTAAAAAATATGCAGCCCAATTGCGAGGGGAGAGGGCAACGTGATTACTTAGTCTGACTCACTGCAATCAGTCATGGTATCTAGGCTCGCATCTTCTCTAGCCAAGTCGACGTACATCACATTGCTCTGTACATCGCCTTGGCATACTTCTCTAGTAAAGTTGGAACGTGAATCCTCATCGATGAGTGGGATGCACAGATGGCTTGCTGAATCCAATGAGAATGTGCGTCACGTAGCAGTTGTTTCCCCAAGATGGCGGCCCCCACTAAGAATGAGCTGTGTCGAATGTGCGAGGAAATTCTGCCAGAAAAAAACCCAGGAGAAGCATTTTCACGGCCACTTTCGGTGTTCCTGATCGATTGAATCAGATTTTGGGATGCGCTGCAAGGTCACACGATAACGAATCGCCTTACGTGTGTGGTCGACTTGAAATTAAAGGGGAACAACTCCTGGATGCAAAAAGTCGCTCATCGTTAAAACTTCCACTAAGTGGTGCAGAGCAGTATTCCTCCGCCACCAGCCAAGAATGTCAAGGCAGCGTAGAGAGCTTTGCGATGTAGTTGACTTGGCTGGTGAAAATGCTAGGCTCACCACCTTGAAATATTCGCTTATTATTCGTGTCATCTGGTTGTCCGAAAGATCAGGGGGATAAATTTGACTCGATAACAAACTATAGCATATTGCATGACATCACAAGACAAAGTTAAGCTTCTAAAGAGACCGACAACATCTTCCATTAAATTGATGTGGGAGAGACGCAAACTAGTGCATTCGGTGACATCACTGAACCTAGACACCACTTGTCATGTGATATGGCTTCTGGATACTGAACCTAGATGACGTCATAGATTTACTGACAACAGCGCCAAAATCAAGGGACATAAGCGATACTTGTTTTCGGGACAGGCCTATGTTCAACGATTTGCCATTCTCCTCCCGAGGCGTGTTGTTTTTGTACCAAACCAATTCATCTAAGTATCCATTCAATTCAGGCCTTTGAGTGCCTCCTATATTTTCCTATATTTTTGAGTCATTCCTATATTTTCCTATATTTTACTCAAAACCTCCTATATTTTTACTTTTTCTCATGAAAACTTTCATCAATGCTCTGTAATTGAGTCAAACTGACATGAGGAAATACATTTCAGATTTTTTTTTTCGCCTCGCTTCACTCGGCAAATATGAAAACATTTCAATCTCTCTATGTTGAATCAAACAACAACAGGTCACCTGAAAGACCACCACTATGACCGCATTCAGTGAAAGTGCATGTAATTTGATTAAACTCCAGAAAACTACCAAGTTTGGAACATACAATGTAGTACAGACCTGTCTTACATTCCTTTATTTCCTGTATTTTCCTAAATTTTATTCAGAAAATTGCTATATTTCTCCTATATTTTTGCAAATTTCCTTTTATATATTCTCCTATATTATCACTGTGAGCCACTTGCAGGCCTGTCAATCAAAGTATGATCAAAAATTTGAAAATTACAACCTTTGCATTTCGTTTTCAACATGGTGTTACAGGAATTGATTTAAATATCACATGATTTTTGCCCATTAGGCAATTTTCCTGGCCATTGCCAGTTGATTGGTTGTTTAGCATGACCTTGACTTTTTAAATACACATGCTAGGTGCTATGATTATGTATTATTAATTGTTAAATTGCAAACCAATTGTATACGAATATGAAGAAAATGAGTATGTAAAACTCATGAAAATGTAAATCCCTCATCTATTTCAATTCTTTGCCCTCAAAATATAGATGAGGGCTGGCCATGCTAAACAGCCAATCAAGTGACAATGGCCTTTAAACTTCCCATAGTACAACACATTTGGTTCACACCCAGAATTTGACAGGTGCATTGATGCATAAGTCTCGGTCAATCTGATTAAAACTCAGACTTAATAAACCGCTCCTCTGTCGGACATGTCGCTTAATTAGTGACATGTCAGATAGAGGAGCGGTTATTAAGTCTGAGTTTTAATCAGATTGAATTCTCGGTGTACATTGTGGTTTGTAATGTTCCTCTTCAGCCTATATCTACATCATAGGGTACGTAGATGATAATTGGTGTAAATATGGAAAATATGCACCAAATTATCTCACTATTCAAAGAAAGGACCATTGATGATAATTTTGGCAACAAGCCAAAAATAGTTCAGTTATCACTGATTAAAAATATTATTCATTCTGAAGCCATAAGAAAGAGAGGAATAGTACGAACCACAAATTTATGTGGGGCGTCACAAGTCAGTGTACCTGTCATGCCTGTCGGTCCTCCGGGACAATTCCTTTGTCCAAAAATTGAAATGGGAATTAACTATTTGCCCCATGATGACTCCTTTTGACACCGCTTTCTAAACCATACAGGATTTTGTAGGTTGCCCCGTAGACCTTTTCGGTGATCACCTCTAAATTGTCAGGTACAAATCTATAGGGGGTGGGCCCTCGATGGTCGAGTGGTCTAAGGCGCTTCGCTGGTGACCTCTAGCCTCTTACCGCTGAACCGGCATGGGTTCGAGCTCAGCTGGTCCGTGTGTGAAAGTTTGTCAGTTACTTGCCGATGGGCGGTGGTTCTCACCGGGTACTCATGCTTCCTCCACCAACCAAACTGACTTTCACCATATGAGTGAAACAACCATGAGTGTGACATAAAGCCAAATCAGAAATGAAATCCGCATCGCTTATCTGCCCTTGTTTGACGCTGATTTGTGACGTCACATCAGACCACCTGGTCGGTCGTTAATACTTGTAACGTTCAGTCTCTGGGCGGCTGGTCTGACGTGACGTCACAATCAAGGAAAGATAAGCGATGACGTTTTGTAAATCTGAATTCAGCTGGGCTAGGTGTACCAACTTTTAAAAAGATTCTAGCAGACAAGATAATTCAAATTAATCCAAGTGAAGTATATATTCTGGTGTTTCTATCATTATTCAACCTATATTAACTGTAAAACGAAGAATTTGAAAACCTTTGCATTTCACCTTTAACAATGCTATGACACACTGCACTTATGCTGTGAGGGTATACCACATGATTTTAATTGAAATAAAAACTGGGGCATAACATATCGGATTGCTTACAAAGTCTCAAACATTTTGATGGAGATATCACCTGTTTGCCCACTGTTACAGTCTGTAAGTTTACCCTCTCTGAATGTCTTTCTTTGATAGTAAAATTATGGTGATACATAATCTATTGATACTGAAGACTGGTGCTGGTATTAATGACGCATTACATTGTACATGCTCGATGGATTTTGAAAGATGGACTGTACTGGCATGTAAGCGTTAAACTTCAAGAATGCCCCTTAGGTCAAAGCCAAAAAAAAAAAAAAAAATGGATATGAAAAATAATGCTTTGTGTATGTTGGCTTGAAAATCATCGTGTAAAACGGTGAGGTGGACTGTCAACGTGTGATATCGCATTCAGAACTTTGGATCGAACGGAAACCATCTAGGGGGTGTTTCGTTATTTCAACGATTAATGAAATGTGGCTGTCAAATACACTGCCATCATCCAATTCAAATCTTCAAAGCGGCAACTGGGCCAGTCTATCTTCTGGGGCGAAAGGTGGTTCAATCATATATTATTACCAGGAAATCACAACAATATTTCATTGTAATAAAAAAAATAAAGTGAGTATTATAGACTTATTATATATACCCGGCGGGCCCTTTATGAACCTTTATGTCACTAAGTTGCCGCCTGTGAAAATACCCTGTGAATGAGATCACACTCCGCAATCAGGGCATAGAAAAACTCACTTGAAATTAAGTGGATATTGACCTACAGCTATATACTCCCAAGTATATATGTACAAACCTTGACATTTCAACAACTGACTCAACCTGAAAATACCTAATAAATAAGGACGGCAATGATAAGTAAAATATATGTCTGAAATCACTGGTGAAAAATATTCGTCAATAGTATAACATAGGCTATAGGCTGAAATAAAATTAAAAAAAATACGAACCAAAAAATTATGCAAGAAATCCTACATTGGGTCACAATTCTTCCAAACTAAAATGAGTGAGTGAATATGATTTAACGTCGCTTTCAACTATATTTCAGTCATATCACGACGAGTCGTATTCCTTTTCACACCCTGGAACAACATTGGAGGGGTCCTATTCCTTTTCACACCTGGGAACCCCACAGGTGCCTCAGTTAGTCGCCTCTTACGACAAGCTCTCTGAGGAGCTGAGGCTTATTCTTACCGTGACCTGCGGTGTGCACAACGACATCCCAGGTCAATCCCGGAAGCCCAACGGGGTCAAATCACTGGGGAAAACTTCCTCTGAAGCATTCACAACTTTCTTTTGAACTTTATATCAAAGATTGTTAAAAATAAAAATAATCACACACAGTTATTTACTTTGATAACTATGTATAACAGAGCAACACATACCGAATAACAAAAACACATGCAATAGACTGGATGGATGAATCGCCTCCCTCTTTAATCACAATCAGGGGAGATAATCGATTTTTGTGGCATCAGGAGGGATAACTCTCGCCCATCGCATCAGGGGGGATAACTCTAACTGAACCATTGTCGCATCAGGGGTGGTAACTCATGTGGCGATTATGGCAGCAGTTGCGAGAAGTTTGCCGTCGATTTGTATCGCCACTGCTGAGAGCAGTGTTATTGGTCTTGGTGCTGCCATTAGGCAGAGATGTCCAGAAATATGCCTCAAAGAAATTTCTTTAACTTCCACTGGTATGATTGTTTTTAATCAACCCACGAAGAGTTATGAGACACTCTGACTGCCCACAATAACAACAACAACCACAGCTGACCTGACCTGAAAAGCGGAGACCTCCGCTGCAGACACTTTTGCACACCCCCTAGAATTTGTCTTTGTACCGCTAAAAGTATGCCGTATAGCTGTGGTAATGTATATATTTGTTGAAAACGCATTTCTTATGGATTCCAAATATATAAATTTGTTCACTATAAATCTGTAGGTTGTGAAGATATTCAAATTTAAATAAAATAATTTAAAAAAAAAAAAAAAAAAAAAATGAGCCTTCTTTTTTAAATGGTTATTTTAAAGAAAGTATTCAACTTTTCGTAACTTACATCATCGTTTCCTGTAGAAGACAACTCCAACAGGAAATCTGTGTCTCAGTTTTGTCAATTTTGGTGTAGTTCTTTTTCTATTGACATTTAATTCAACTTAAAAGTTCAAAACTGTGAGTTGCTCGATTTTGTCAAGAAATATTCCATTAAATGTCAATAGAATGAGAACTAGATCAAAATTGATAAAACTGAGACACGGATTTCCTGTTGGAGTTGTCTTCTACAGGAAATGATGAAGTAAGTTACGATAAGTTGAATACTTTTTTTAAAATATCTTCAGAACATACAGGTATACAGTGAACAAACTTATATATTTGGAATCCCCAAGGAATGTTCTTTCAAGAAATATATACATTACCATGGCATAGCTGTGTGGCATACTGTCAGCTGTACAAAGACAAGTTCTAGAGGGTGTGTAAAAGTTTGTGCAGGAGAGCTCTGTACCCTTAATGATATTAATGGAGTATATATAAATATTAATATCATAATTAATAACTGACCAACAACAAGCGCCTGTGCTCAAATCAATAAAACAGTGCTGATTAATTGATGTTGTTCTCGATAAAACAATTAATCGATGAATACCTCACGCTACCATGCATATACATGTACTACACCTATAGGAACGCACTTTAGACAGATTCTGAAAATAGGAAAGCGAAAGCTCGGTACCTAACTTTTTCCACTCATATTAGGGTCATTCCATGAAATGAGGGTAGCAAAGTGTGACTTGCAAACCAATTTTGAAAAGATGTCAATTCATGGCTGCACTGAGTCAGGGATAATATTGATATACTGAGATTCTGAAAACGTAAACAAACAGGTAATATTCCACAATTTGGAAGAAAAATAAAATAATGAAGTTGCGCGTGTAACGAGGACACCATACTATCTATAAAATTCATCCCGTAACACGTTGATTTAAGTGTCAAATAGAATAAAAACATGATCAAATTGTTAGAATATTTAATCCTATAGATTCTTAGTCAGCATATTTAGTGGCATCGACTGCCTCAGTCCAATCAAGTGGTGCGTGTAACATGGACACAATAATGGCTTCGTGTCCATTCGCATACATCATGTGCAATCACCATACTATGTCGCCATCTAACGCTGGACTTTTACCATCAAACTGATCATGGCACATGAACATTTTATATGTAACACTGGTCTTAATTTGTCTTTCTTCTGGAATCAACATTTGTTTGTCACATATGTAACGAAATGGCAAACTTAACTGTTGAGGACGTGCAATAGCACAATACTACTTACCCGCTATTTTATGCAACTGCGTCCTCATACATGTACGGCCCCTGCTCTAAAGTGGCTCGACCAGTCATGTCACAAATATTGGGTTCCAGGTGCACATTGTAATTCATTACAAAAAAAAATAAAAAAAGTAAATGCAGGCCGAGGGTGGTGCGTGTAACCACATGAAAGTGGACACGAAAGCGAGACATAAAAGTATATTCCAACTACAGCTATTAACATGATTAAGGACACATCAAAATCCTGTTATATTTGGATCGATAATAGACGAGATTAGCCCGGCTCAAGAATAGTTTTGAATGATCACTGAATGACCTTTTCTTGGTGACAGGTAAGAGGTAAGGTAAGTAAACAAAAGAGGACACCATGCGTTACACGCGCTACCTGAATTTTAAGGATTTCATGCATCCAGAACCTGCATTTAAGGGTGACTGATATGAAATAAACTGAAATAAATTGAAAGACAAGAGCCAGATCGATATTGGTCAAATTGATAAACAATTCATGCACACAGTGCAAACAAAAGCATCAATGTTTGCAATGTCACATTTTTGGGGTCTGTGGGTGTCCTCATATGCTGACACCGATGGTCCTCCAAAAGTAATGGGTGTACATATAACTAAGATGTTATCTTATGTATATCTACTTGTATCTGGCATTAAATAGGAATAAATGTCTTTCAAATTAGTGTAATATTTTAGGAAATTCCCTGGTTTTAAATTCTAGTGCTTAGTGGTGACCCCATTTCATGGAATGACCCATTTATGTAGTTGTTCAGTGTCTCCTCTCTGCTTATCTGGGGATAGATTGTAAAAATTTCCATTACTCCTGTTGCTAACGGTAGGTGTTAAAGGCGACAACTATCAGTTCTGCCTATCTCACCTGCCATTTTCAAACTGACAAAGCTATCGCCCTATCTCACAAACCAACAGAAATGACATATCAGGATATCGCCTCACCTGTTGACCTTAAGGTCAACTGTAATCCTGCCCTAACCATTCATGATAGGAGAAGCTTTGTTGGTTTGTGGGATAGCTTTTTAGAGCATTTCCACAAAGTGGATGCTCTTATGTTTTCATGAGAAACGGCTCCGCCGGATCCGCCGCCGCGACTTTAAACGTAAATATCTCTGAAACCGTTAAATATTTTCGGGTCAGACTTGGTGTGCTATCTCCATAGGCCTGGGAAATTTGTCTGGTTGTGTTTCGATACCCGCTGCTCACCACTAGGTGGCGTTGTAGTCAGAGCATAGATAAACCTTTCTCTGACGATTTCATCTGAACGGCTTGTCTGATTTCTTTGAAATTTCATTACAGTAGTCTTGAAGGATAGGCAATGTGCTGAAAAGGTTTTGGTGTAGCTGGCGTAACTATAAAGGCAAGTTTTTTGCGTCTCAAAAAAAAAGTTTTTTGTGAAATGAAAATTTACCAATTCGCTCGGAGAAATATTTAAAAACTGTTCTATTCTAGGTTGCCAAGCATAAATATAGGATTGCCGACATGATAATTCCCTGTCGGTGCGAACCAAATTGCCATTTAAATGAAAAATCGCAATTATCTGACTTAATGTCAAAACTTCCGTTCTAAACAACGTGTTTGATTTCCATGAAATTTGGGTATAATGATCTTGCAAGATAGGCAAAGGACTGACAAGATTTTGGTGGTGTTGGCGAATCATGGAGACGCAAAAATGCGTCTCCAAATAAGGTTTTGTTTTCACAAAAATGGAAATTTGCTTCTTAATCAGGGAAAAGTAATTCTGTTTTGCTGAACATGAATGTAACATCCCCATTGTTATAATTCACATGCCAAATAGCCATTTTTTTTTAAATATATGAAATTCTCATGACTTTAGTTTGAATAAAATCACAAATTATCAATCAGTTAATGCTCAATTTTTTGTTTTATGTGGAGGTCCCCAGAATTTATTTGAAACTCGAGATTGAAATTGCATATACCATTGCATTTTGACAGGATAGTTACAACTGTTGATAATAATTTTTTGAACTGAAAAAGTAGAAAGATTTTTGAAGTGGAACTTCTACATACCTGCTATATGGCACATCCCACCTGAGAAATTTTTACATGTATATCTAAATGAAGTAATCCATTGGAACCACTGATGATTTTCCAATAATAGAGAAGAAAAGCAACTCTGGGTGGGGATGACAATTTCATTCCATATATTTCGCTACTAGTTCTAGCATCTCCAGCAGTGAACAAAGTTACAAACAGCTGCATACGCACAGTATATATACAAGGCATAATGTGATCTTAGTCGTGTTGATCCACTGATAAGCTTGGCATAATGCAGAAGCAAAGTAACTGCGAATAAACTTAATAAACACATGGTGACAGTCTCAATATTTCGACAAAATTTGATTTGTCATCTTCAGGATATGATATAACAGCAGATACAGGCTCTTATATACAGAAACAACTACATGTAACAAAGACTGAAATTAGAGGGCAATAGCCAATCGGATAATATGTGAACATAACAAGATAAACATGAGTGGCACATAGGCATGACAAGGAATACACACACCACATAGGCCTGGCAATACACAATTGAAATGGCAATAGTTAGATAAGGATTAATAGTGACGGGTGGTGATTTATTGAGGTGTGTGAGTGTGTTTAGTGGCAGCAGAAATGTCAATTAGGGGAATAAACAACTGAAACAGAGATTAGAAAAAAAAGTTGATTAGAGAAACATAAGAAATGTACCTAGGATTGAAATCGGAAATAAAATCTAGAGAATTGAATAGTTACAGAACGGGGAAATACAAGACTATATATATGGCTATTAATTAACAAGACAAGGAATACACACACCACAGAAATGCTGGATGGTTGTATTATCTTATCTAAACCGTGATTGATGAAATAGAATATATATATGAAAGTTGAAATTAGAAACAAAAATACCAAAATAATAATAAGCAGTAGTCTACCTGAATAACTGTAGCTCTTTCGAAGCTTTTACACCACTGTTAAGTTTTGGATTTGATAGCCGAATTTTAACCATCCATCGTCACATCCTGAAGATGACAAATACAATTTTGTCGAAATATTGAGACTGTCACCATGTGTTTAAGTTTATTCGGAGTTACTTTGCTTCTGCATGTGATCTTAGCACATAAATTTATGAATAGGTAAGGCAGTAAATTATGTCAGTCCGGTTGGACAGACTACAAATGGTGTGATTCAGGTGATACAATACACACTCTAATTGATTAAAAGAATACATAATCTGCTTATTTGGCAAGAACTAAGTAAACTGTACACAAATGAATAAAGTATGGGGATATAGTGGGTATGTACCTACATTGAATATTTCTACATGTCATGAAGTTTAGATAAGGACTGTCATTTTAAGATAATATAGGTATAATTTTCTTGGCAATCCATATCAGAATTGATGGAAACCTACAAATGTTGTAACTCTCATTTTTCATAATTGTATATTCCCATGTGAGTTGTCTTTCAGAACAATCTAGCGAATTTTGCATGTGTTCCAACAGCCTCAGCTTTCAACAGTAAGTTAAAACCATTCTGTATCGGCTGAGCTGTTGAAACACCCTCCATTTCCTAGCTCTGACATACTGTATCACTGTCGAAATACAGGTACCATGACAGTGATAGATCACACAGCCAGTGAAGGTTCCCGATTTACATTGAATGTCGTTATTGCCTTAGAACTATTAGCAGCATTTTGCAACAACAATTCGCTGACTTTCAGTGAAAAATTATCGTGAAAGGTATTTATTTGTTTTTGTTTTTCATTTTTATTTGCTGGCATTGTTTCAGATAGAATACAACAGCGTAATTCATACAATCAGGAATAAAAAGGTGGTCAAAGTCTTCATGTTCAAACTTGCATGGGAAATATAAAAGTAGCAATTTGAAATTTCGATTCTTTAATGTCGGTGGGCCCATGAAACGCAAAATAAAGTTGGTGTTGCCTCACACTGGGTTTCGCCCGTTGGTGAAGAAACCCCTTCTCAGAGGTACTTCTACCAGTGATGATTCCTGATTGCTCATCCTCCAGGGGTATGTGCCCCACACACTGTCCCGTCCTAAAAAAAATTGCCACCCCTAATAGGGAGTGTGCCCAAATCTAAGCCCTGTGAGTACCAAATTATGTGTTACAAAATTATCTGGGGAAATGCTCTTCGCCCGTTTTTCAAACGAGCTTTCATTTTATTCACCAACAAAAGAAAAGCAAGTCAAGATACAAAGGGAAAGTGGATATTAAGGCATTAAAATAAATGAAGAAATCTGTTTACCAAGCGACATAGATTGGCGGGAATAAAACCCCTAGGGGCTTGTTCTATCCCTAGATAAAGAATATAACATTAACGTAGAAATCTAAAGTAAGATTTATAGGTGAAATACAATATCATTGGAAAGCGGAAGTTCCAAGCTGTAACAGTAACGTGAATTTGGGTTAGATCGACAATCTCCACCTCAATCCGAGAGAAAATACAATCTATCCCCACTAGCTCACTAGAACGGAAATAGCTGAACGTGAGATTGAGAGAAAATATACAAGAACTCTTACAGAAACATCCATATATGGCAGCTCACTATCATACGACTCCGGGTCTCGGAAACATCCTTTTATGGCAAAAGCTCATTACCATATCACTTCGGGGGATAGCGGAAAACTCATAACCAATGTAAATTTCACCTAGAGGGATAGGGATTATTGATCAATACATCGACCTTTGTTTCTGTGAACATGCCTCGCGGAAGCGCAGACAATAGTTTTATGAAAATTTTTGTTTTTTTAACAACACGACGATTCCCGCATGGTACAGCCATTTCCGAAATGTGAATGTAGCTAATCATGCAGTGGGTTGTCAATTGTAATTATCTACGCTTTTCGAGAGAAATAAGCTAATCTGACGAACTTTGCAAGAAGAATAAAGACGAGATCTGAACTTTGTCCGATAATGTTTCCCAGTTAAAATTTTGTCTGGAGAATTATTTTGGCGTAGGGCAGATTTTGAGGATAGGGAGTTGAAACTTTATGTGCCATATCTTTGACTTAATCGTTATAGGAAAATGTAATAAGTTCCAAGATGGCTGCCTTAACGACGCCACAGTGACATCATATTAAAATGCTCCCTTGGGGGTCGATTTTTCAGTCAGATTTTTAAAATTTTCTGTTTATGCTATTTTCTCCAGAAAAACTACATAATAAATTAGGAAATAATTATTTGGTGTGAATTAAAATAATTGTGAGGACTTTCATGTGCAAAAAAGTGAATATTTTTAGGCGAATACATTTTTAGACATACCCTTATGACCTCTATTTTGAATCTACTCCTGATCTTCTGTGTGGCGGGGTATGCAAATAGGCTTGAAATGACCTCATTATCATAGGCTGTAAAGTTTCACTTGTCAACTTTGTACCCCTCAGGCATTTATGGCCTAGGTGTATTGTCGTCGTCATGTACGTCCATCATTTTATTAGCGCATTATCTGCAGAACCAGGTTAGGTATATAGAGTGACAACATTTTGTAAGCTGATTCATCTAGTTATAGATCATATGCCTATTGAAATTACAAAATCAGATATTATTACATCCGAAAATGGGCATAACTCCATCAACATATCATTTTCGATATGCTTCTGACCTATACCTAGACGAATAAATGTTTTTCAAACTGTAGTCCGTGGACCTAACGCGGTTCTGCATATATGGCGGCAATGGACAGATGAACTTGACGACAATACCCCTTGATCAAACAGGAGATCGTGAGTAAATTCAAAATCGAGGTCATAAGGGTATGACTAAAAAGTTGTGTTTTCAACTTTTTGCTTGAAATATTTGCCTTTTCGCGCATGAAAGTCCTCACAATTATTTTAATTCAGATCAAATAATTGTTTCCTAATTTATTATGTAGTTTTTCTGGAGAAAATGGCATAAATATAAAAATTTAAAAACTGATTACATTTTCCTACGACGCTTAAGTCCAAGATCTGTCATAGAGAGTTTCAACTCCCTTGCTGTTGGACTAAGAAAAAAATTTAGGGGTCCCAAATGACCTCCTGATTTCTACATTGCAATGGCAGCAATCATGAATTTGGTGACCGTCTTGGAATAATTTCAAGTGGGCCTATATAGCAAATTTTAATGCTTTCATGCTTTTACCTCAAAGTGCAGAATTCACCCAATTTCATGCACCATATCAATGCAGTACTACAAGCATGGTCGCTATACATAGGTTTCACTGTATCCATCACAACTAGACTCTTCACCAGTGCTTCTGTACTACAGTACTGTCACGCATAAGAAGTTGCACTGTGAAAATAATTTGGCATGAGATTACAGTTTTTAGCGAGCACATAGCTTTAGCTGCGGAAAGCTTGATATAGTTGCCATAATGATGTCCATCTGTCTGTCTGTATTTGCAGGTTAAAGTAAAGTTTTGGACTTTCGGATTCTTTCCTGTTCTCCGCTGCTCGGCCTCACCCTATGTCCCCTGAACTAAGGCCCACCTGTTCCCCCAATTTAAACCCTCATATATTCCAGATGCTTACATCAGGCTACACTTATTGAACCTATCCACTACCCTCGGGGAGCATGTCCCCACCCCTGGGTCACAGAGCCCCACCCTCTGTCTCCGATACCAAACTTTGACCGACCCCGTACCCTCATGTAGTCCGTTAGCTCAGATCATCCTACACTTATTCAACCCATCCACTACCCCCGGGATCATGACCCCACCCATGGGGCACGGAGCTCCACCCTATATCTTTTAAACTAAGCTTCGCCCTACCCCATATCATATATATTCCGGGAGGTCACATTATTCTACACTTATTCAACCCATCCGCTACCCCCAGGAGCATGTCCCCACCCCTGCGACACCGAAGCCCAAATATGTTCTAAAACTAATCTTGGCCCTACCCCATATCATCATATATTCTGGGACCTCGCATCATCCTATACTTATTCAACCTATCCGCTACCCCCCCCCGCCCCCCAGCAGCATGTCCTCGGCACCGAATCCCACCCTCTATCTTCTAAACTAAGCTTCACCCGACCCATTTCCTCATATATTCCGGGAGCTCGCATCATGCTACACTTATTCAATGCATTGGCCGACATGTCCGATGCCATACCCTCCTGTTTCAATTTCTAATTTTGTATCTCTTATATGCGATACTAACCTACTATTAGGTAAAAGATGCACATCACATTTATGTGTCTGCACATTTAACTTACTATATTAATTAAAACAGTTTTAATCAGTTTGTGATTACAGGTGTATGATTGGAAACATTTGTCATTAGGCCTATATTCTTTTATTTGCATACAAATGTTCAGGCTCACCACAGTGCTGGGGTCCCACTCCATACTGTAAATGATACCTCTACTCCAACTACGTAATTGCTTTGTTAATAGCTTTGTCAGAAAAGGGATTAACGTATCATGACACAGAGTTACACGCATACAAGAATGTGTTCCAAATTGTTCCTACCTATATATGTACATATCAAATATGCAAAATGAGATGTATAAGTTTACTTTCGAAAAAAATTGTAATCTTTATTTCAAGTTTAATAATATCATTCCTCTTTCAATCCAACATCAGCATCAATGACATAGAAATCATATTTTTATGATAAATGTATTGTCATTTCAAATGATGCGCATTGCCAATGAGCAACATCAGTTGATGTGCCACCCCAAAGGGCTCGATCTTTATGCGAAGCTGCATGTTTAAATTATCCAGGGTAATATTTTCTCTGATCAGCTCTTCCATTTCCTTATTAAAAATAGCAAACAAACAAAATATGATCTTGATCTATGAACC
Organism: Hanleya hanleyi; assembly: GCA_036873755.1. Taxonomy (NCBI): domain Eukaryota; kingdom Metazoa; phylum Mollusca; class Polyplacophora; order Lepidopleurida; family Hanleyidae; genus Hanleya; species Hanleya hanleyi. Next base: position 75,441 of record JAVTVY010031996.1, on the reverse strand, counting down.
AGGAATCATAGCCAACCAGGGTCTTAGATGTGCCATAACATTTATCCTTTGTAATATGAGACGGCTCGCCATTCTGAACATCATACACGTTAGTACAATTCCGAAAAGTTATAAACGCAACTTCATCATTCTACACATCCAGTGATTTTCTCTCTGCTTATAGCTGTTGTCTTGAAACTACTGAGGGTGTACTTCGAAGGTGGTGTTTGTCACAGTATTGTCAAACTAGATGGCAAAACAGTGGTGATCACTGGAGCTAACACTGGTATTGGAAAGGAGACGGCAAGGAACCTGGCCAAGAGAGGTGCGTAACATGGTAGAACCAGCTCATGCAAGTTTGGGAATTCTTATGAAAATTAATTTGCTTATGTTTGTATGATGATTCATCTCTGTTGGTAGTTCGTTATCCCTTGGGGTAGAGGGTTGAAACTTTCCATACTATATATTCGAGTCAAGCTTCTCAAGAAAATGTAAGAAAAATCCAAGATGGCCACCATGATAAGGTCATAGTGACAAAACATGGCAGCCATTTTTCACCTTTTTTGGGCTGATTTTCCGAAACATTTTAAGTTTTGATATTTTCTCAAAAAATAAAGATGGTAGTGAATAATTAGTTTTGGCAAAACAAATTTCTTTTATGCCCCATTAGGCAAGAAAAATGCCCAGGCCAGACAGGATTAAAGTGGTATATTTTAGTAGATGTGTGTCTGTGAATGCCTGGGTGCGCAGGTGCAACAGAAATGCACAAATGGGGAGAAAGAGGATGCACTTGTAAGACAGGACAAGAAGGTCATAGAAAAAGCAGCAAGAAGAATGCACAACAGGAAATATAAACAGGGATGCACATACTAGGGCCTGAGAACAGTATGAGCATGATGATATGAAAACACTGCAGGGGAAGAGGAATGCATGAAAACATTGGAATCTTCTCATGGGCAAAATACATGTACAGTCCTCAGCAAACTTATAAATCTGGTCTGAATTAAATGTTTGTAGGTTTGTTTTTTCTTCCCCAGGAGCCAAGATTGTCTTGGGTTGTAGAGATATGACAAAAGGAGAAAAAACTGCGCAGGAGGTCAGAGAGGATTCTGGGAATGGAAATGTCATCGTGAGACATCTGGATTTATCCTCTCTGGAATCTGTGAGACGTTTCGCACGACAAATATTAGAAAATGAGAGTCATGTTCACATACTCATAAACAATGCAGGTATTTACTCAATATAACATGTTAAATACATCAACTTATCAGTTGACTCCTGTGGACCTATTGGGGAGTCATATTCTCCAAGTTTAACATGCTTAAACCTATAATGATTCAGTTGTAATCTGTTAGTCCTAAATACATGTATGTCATGGCCATCTTCAGAGCCATTTTGACAACCCTAAAACACTATAATTGTAAAGACACACAAATCCTCAAAACTAAATTACTGCGTATTACATGTACATTATAAATGTCTCCCAAAATCACAAAACAAGTATTCCCAAATGCACTGGATATATATATGACAATATATTATTACATGTCATGTATGTAGCTGCAAAACTGCTCTAATCACCCTCTTGAAATAACGTTTTTATTATTATTATTATTATAAAATATATATTACAGTAAGTGCCCTAAGTATTCATGACCAAAACTGAAAATTGGCAATCATGAAAACTGACCACTTTAAATTATATTTTATGCAGGTCAGTTTGAAAAACAGATGTTTTTGTAGAGTCCCATTTTAGGTACCCATACCCTTCGATAACGATGTCGTAATTATATCGGTCATAATTTTTCTTTCATTGTGGAATATTTAGCCCGTGTTGCACTTTATATTACAGAGGAAACTGCATAATATTTACACACGCTCCATTCCGGCTGAAATGACCATAAATAAATTAAACTTGAAGAAAGTTTCAATAGATTCTCAGCACATTTTGAATGAATTGTGAAGGGACCAAAATGACCAAACCATGAACAGAATAGAATGACCACAAAAATATTGCAGCAGTCTGGAAAGTGTGCATTGTATATTGCGGCACCAGTTAATAACCTGAAATTTACTCCACTCCTGCAAAATTATTCTGTTGATTGATTTCGTGTTTTTGGATTACAATCAAAATTCAATTTGGTGATGTAATAAGTGGGAGTCCTAATTGTTATGTACTAAATTTGTGGGAGCTTGTGTTGACCAGAAATCGTTGATGTATTGAAAAGAAATGCTATGTGCAGGATCATTTAACATCTGTATCTCTACAAATTTGATTTACTATGTAATAGTTTACTATTTTACAGATATAATCGATATAGGATAGATTTAGACTTCAGATTTTGATCATCTACATTCTTTTTCAATACAAATCGCCTGCAAAAAAATTTGTTTGATGACAGGTATAATGATGTGTCCCCAATGGAAGTCCACAGAAGGTTATGAGTTACAGTTTGCCGTCAATCATCTGGGTCATTTTCTACTCACCCACCTTCTCCTGGGCAGAATACAGTCATCAGCTCCCAGTAGAATTATCAACCTGTCATCACTGGCACACAAAGGTATGTATCCACTTTGACATGGCATACTGTCATACAAACAGTTGATGGTTGCTTCAACTTGATTGTCAGAAAGTGTTACAATCCAGCTCACAATATTCACTGTGTTAACCCTTCCAGGCCTGGCAGAGTAAGGAGGGTTATGACAAAGATTCTCAAAGAATCAGCCCATCTTCAGTAAGTGGAATGAGTTGGTGGTCCATATTTACATGGTATACCTGACCAGTCATGACAGTATGACCATATCCTCATCACCACACTATTGTCGGTTTAGTCAGTATTCTGGTGTATAGAGGTCCATGACAACAGTATAGTGAATGTCTGTTACTATAGTGAGAAATACAGTCACAGTCAGGATATCAATATAGAATTAATGTGAAGTATAAAATTGGAATATGAAATTGATGAAATGGGACAAAAATTTATATCTTGAGAATATTACTTGGTGGATATCCTGAGAATATTACTTGGTGAGTATTTTGAGAATATTACGTGATTGATATTTTGTGAAATTACATGCTGGGTATCTTGATAATATTACATGGCGGGTATCTTGATAATATTACATGGCGGGTATCTTGATAATATTGCATGGTGAGTATCTTCAAAATATTACATGGTGATTATCTTGAGAATAATACATGGTGGTTATCTTGAGTATATTACATGGCAGATATCTTGAGAATATTACATGGTGGTTATCTTGAGTATATTACATGGTGGTTATCTTGAGTATATTACATTGCAGATATCTTGAGAACAATACATGGTGGTTATCTTGAGTATATTACATGGTGGGTATCTTGAGAATATTACATGGCGGTATCTTGAGAATATTACATGCTAGATATCTTGAGACTATTACATGGTGGTATCTTGAGTATATTACATGGCGGATATCTTGATAATATTACATGGCGGTATCTGGAGTATATTACATGGCGGATATCTTGATAATATTACATGGCGGGTATCTTGATAATATTGCATGGTCATGATGGTGGGTATCTTGAGAATATTACATGGTGATTATCTTGAGAATAGTACATGGTGGTTATCTTGAGTATATTACATGGCGGCAGGGATTCATACACGTCGGTTTTTGCCACCGGTATTCGGTGGCAAAATTCACTAGGAAACTCATTCGGACTGTAAAAAACTGAAGTGTGTGCGTTTAGCACAGTAAATATTCAATTTCTCAGCTATAAACTCAATTCCGGTGAATGCTAAAACCTGCAATTCGACCAACAAATCCGTTTAAAATTTTTTTTAGACGTACGCGCGTCATTTATTCAGAAAAGTTCGTTAAAACGAGTAAAAACGCACCTTGTTTACAAGATCGTTTACAGGAACACATTCTCCACGTTCGAGATAAAAAAATTGAAGGGCAACAACTCGTGTTCCCATTACACAAGCATTTAGGTCACGTAGTAGAAATGCGTCGATGTTATTGGGTAAAATGGTCATGTGTTTTAAAGTCTTTTCATTCAACCCCACGAAAACCTGAGCACCTGACGTAACCCGACTTTCTGATTGGTCAAGCATAAATATAGCTTGAGTACGCATGGACCGTGGACAGAATCACAATGGTGTTTGGCTTCGCTCACCGAAACCATGCGTCGCGTAAACAACCGGATTTTTACCGAATGTTGAATAAATGTTCAGTATTCTTTATCCTAAGTGTAATCCGGAATACATATCGTGACATCTATAAGATTTTAGACGAGTTATTTAGTCGGAATGAAGCAAAACAGACCGTCCATCGTTGGTAATCTGAAAGTGATAAAATTTCTTACGTGAGTTTTACCGTACAATATTTTTGCCAAATTGAGTTTCCTAAATATTTCTAAAGCTGTAGAATGCCAAATATGTTCCGAATGTATGTTCAGGGGTTCAAATTAATGTATCGTGCATCAAATACCATCCATTATTTCATTTTATTTGTCAATTCCAACGACTTGACAGACACCGTTTTTGAACCCATTTTGAAAGGTTCAACACTGCTTGACAGCCTGGCACTCGGAAATCGACAGCACTACTATTTTGCACAATTCCACTTAAGAAAAACCAATCCATTCATACAACATGAAATCTCTAGTTTTAGGTGATCGATTCAGGTGATCGATTGGTTACATGGTTGATCTACTAGGAGATCAAAAAATCGATCACCTGGACCAAAAATCAGGGGATAAATTTTTTGATCACCCCGTGCTGTCTTATTTCGAGGCCTGTTCAACATTTTAGGGAAAACCCCTGATTGGGATTAAATATCGCAATTCAGATCTCGTTCATTCCAAATTAGGAAGGATATGGATTATTTAAATTGACAAAAATATTTTCATAACTGAAACAATGCTAGTAATTGGGGTGCAGTTGTCGGTAGGAGATGGGAATTGAGCCATCTCCGATAGACTGCACCCCTACAAGGCTGACTTTGTGGTGATAGAATATTCTATTCTTGTTCAAATAAATTAAGACAGTTCAATGATTATGTCAAATTTGAGGTTATATTACTTTAGTCTAAGCTTTAAACTCTATCTCAGAACCATTAAATATGGCGGCGACAAAAACACAAAAAAAAACTCAATAGCAATCAGGACGCCGGTGGCGCAAACTGATAAAAACTCAATTGAGGTAAAAAAAATACTGAAATTTCAGTATCCGGTGGCAAATTTTTGGACTTCTATGAATCCCTGGGCGGTATCTTGAGTATTACATGGTGGATATCTTGAAAATATTACATGGCAGATATCTTGAGAATATTACATGGCGGATGTCTTGAGGTTATTACATGGCAGATATCTTGAGAATATTACATGGTGGTATCTTGAGAATATTACATGGCGGATGTCTTGTGAATATTACGAGCCTGATATCTTGAGAATATTACATGGTGGATATCATGAGAATATTACGTGCCTGATATCTTGAGAATATTACATGGTGGATATCTTGAGAATATTACATGGCGGATATCGTGAGAATATTACATGGTGGATGGTGTAGTGTAGTGTGTAGCGGCTTCGCCACATGACCGACAGCTGCCAGATGATTGGATAACTGTTGGTAAATGTTCGGACAAATGTTCGCGATCACCACTCACTGAAGACAAATACTGTTTTGAGGACGAAAACATGTTCCGAAAATCAAACATGTTTGATTCCTCGAACTTGTCCCTTGAACAGAATGTTCGTGATTTGGGGCTCCTCACACTGCAGACAAAACATGTTCTGAACAGTGTTTTTGTTCTAATACAACAAAATGTTCGTATTGTGAGTTGGGCTTTATGAGTGGATTATTGGAGGAAGATGATGTATCCCAAAACAAAATTGAGCTCAAAGGTCAAGATCACAAATTTGGCCCGGGTTAACGCAAGGGTTAAACAGGCTAATGCCTCAACACAAAAATGTTGTAAACTTTGTTCCTTTGAAGTAGGCTCTCATTTGCAAATTGTTCGGTAATGAGTGAGTGAATCAGTCAGTCCATCCGAATCCTTTCTGTGGCAAAATAAGGAGAATCTTTGACATTAGAACCTTGATTTTTGGCATGAACGTGCATTATGGGACTGTTACCAGCAAGTTCTGAGCTAACCTACTTTTGCTGAAAATTTGACCTACTTAGGTAACCTATAGACCTCGAAATTGGCAAAAACATGTCCTAATGCCTCCCAAGAACATGGAAATGCACTTAATTAGGTCAATGTCAGTGTGACCTGACCTAATTGGGTCAAGGTCTATGTGACCTACTTTCTGACCTAATTAGGTGATCTAGAAACCTCGAAATAAGGTGACCTATAAACCTCGAAGTGGTCCTATTGCCCCCTAAGACCATGGAAATGCGCTTCATTAAGTCAGTGTGACCTGACCTAATGGGGTCAAGGTCAATGTGATCTACTTTCTGACCCAATTTCTAACCTACTTAGTTGACATAGAAACCTCAACATTGGCAAAAACATGTCTCAATGCCTCCTACGACCATGGAAATGGTCAATCTTAGGTCAAGGTACACACTTAAATCATATCAAACCCTACTTCGTAGGTCCTGTGATGTTAGTCATACCACTAATGTGCTATTACTCCAGTCCAAGAATGTGGATTGTAATAAAACTTCAGGAATACCTTATACTGTTTTAATATGGCAAACGGGAAACCTATTGAGCTTAAAAGGTCAATGGTCAAGGCCACTGGGGATAATAAAATCAAGAAATCATTGAAAACCAAATACTGTTAGTGGATGCATTAGGGAGAAGCGATGTGTGGGCTACCACAATTGAGGTCAAAAGGTAAGGTTATAGGTCATTGAACACCAACAAACTTACTGAAACCCAAAAGACTTATAATGACATAGGCCATAGTGCCAGTTAGACTCTTGTTCTGTGTGACTTATTAAAGAGCCTGGCCATACTGCAAACCATTCTAAGTTGTATATCAGATCCTTATATCATGTGCACTTGAATGAGGTACATTGGCTGTGAGTATGATGATGGCATTAAAATCCCATAGATATTGTGAATGGTCAAAGTAAACCAAGCAATATTTTATCTTCCCATGGGCGGAGTCATACCAAAGACTTAAACAATATAACTTGTATGTTCCTCGCTTGACACTCGACAGGGTGAGACATTCAACACTCCCATCAATCAAGCCTGGTTGGCCCAGTGTCCAGATAATGTGACTGATAGGACTTAGAAATTGGTGGAAGAGACATTGAAATCCTACTCAATCTTCCGTGGTTTCTGTTTACATAGCCATTAAAACGGGGTCTATTTTGTCTTTTTTTCCAGGGGGAAAGATTCATTTTGATGATGTCAACTTGGAGAAATGCTACTCCCCTTACAAAGCGTATGGGCAAAGTAAACTTGCCAATATACTATTCACAAGGGAACTCAGCAAGAGAATGCAAGGTACGTAAATATAAACCAAAAATGTACAGAGGCATGAGAGATGTACTTTCAAGGCCCCCAACCTCTCACACCCTATAAAAAAGATGGCTGTGTACCATAACAAAATTGCTCAAACTTCATACCATGGTGAATCTGAACAATTGCCTGAATGCCAGAAGGTATAATTTGGAAACCTGTTTTAGCATGAATACATCTATCAAAGAATAGTTCAAAGTCTAAACATGTGTATATAATGTAAGCATGTTCAAACTAGAATTTGCCTCTTCTATGCCATCAGAAAAGTGTTCAGATAATACATAACTTTAGGATTTGTACTGTATTTGATATGGGATTCCAAATTGTTGTTATTTTCAGGCTTGGTTAGTTGCATATACAGTAAACATTTTTGTTGTACATGTACATAACTGGTACCCTTGGAGAATGTATAAATTTAGATATTGCACCCTATTAAACAAATGTTAGTTAATAAATTGAAAGGCATCTATGATACTTGTCTGACCACAGAATGTTTGATGTCCGCAATCTGTTTTTCTGCATTAGCTTTAAGGGCTGTTTCAGAAAAAAAGTACATGGGAAGGGGGAGGGGATTATCTCAGTTCTATGGTGTATATATGCATGATCTTATATAGCTATTGAACATGAATCAGATAAATGGTGTTTGGGTGACTGGGGTTCTTTACCCATTGACCCTTACCAAATTCACACCATACATCCATCTGGTTCCGGTAGTTATTGGAGATTAAAGTGCCTTGAACTGATTCAATCCCAGATTACTACATGCAGCTAAAAGAACATCCAATTCCATGAATGTGCCATCCCCCATGGGAAACATCATTAGACTAAACCGATTCACAATAGCATCTCCTTTTCACCTGTCATTTAATTACTTTTAGATAGTAGCCAGTGAGATTTGACAGTGTAATATGATGTTATTTACAGGTACTGGTGTGACCGTGAATGCCTTACACCCGGGTTCTGTGCTGACAGAACTGGGTCGCTACATGCCTGAAGCTGGCTATCCTGCCTGGGCCTTAAAACTATCTTTTCCCCTTGTCTACTTTGCCTCTAAGTCACCAGTACAGGGAGCTCAAACAACTATCCACTGTGCTGTGGCAGAGGAATTGAATGAAGTGTCGGGTCTTTACTTTAGGTAGGTTTATCAGCTGACAGTCTCAGTTGACCATCTGTTTGCTTCATTGCTTGTAACATCAGCTTGAATCCCTTCCTTAATTCCTCAAATTTCCTCGTAACTAAAGACCTCTATTCTTCTCTGTCTCTCCAAGGTTTTTAAGGGGGTTACTGGCTGACCAGCTAGGACAGTTTTCTGAGAATATTTTCTCTCCATTCATCTCAGCTTATAGGAAAATTCACAGCTGTCAGACGGTGCTTCTTCGGCTCGTGGAAGACTGGAGGAATGCTCTGGATAGTAACCAATATGTAGTGGCCAAACTTATGGACATGTATAAGGCATTTGACTGCATATCACAGAATCAGAATCAGAATCAGTTTTATTGCTCTTTTTTGCCATACAGACTAAAGGCAAACTGAAAAAAAAAAAACAAAGACAGAAAAAGATATATGTGTGCATTAAAAACAATAACTAACTAACACGGCGAGTTTATATGTGTATATAAAGATCGGCAACCAGTTATGATCTATTATCATATAAATACTGTTACAGTATCGTACCCATACGGTTTCAACCGGGCCCACATGATCATGTCCTTGCCAAAATGATGGCATGTCTGGAAGCTATGTTAAATATATGAGAAGTTATCTTTCCAATCACCATCAGCGAGTAAATCTGATGCATATTTATAGCTCCTGGCCTAATATCTGTTAAGGGGTACTTCATGGTTCAATTATGGGGCCATTGCTATTTAATATATTTATCAATGATATCACCACAGTTTGTAGCCTGGAAGAATCAAAATGTTCAGTTAGCAACTTTGCCGATGACAACATCCTGTACTCATCTGATCGTGATCTTACGGTCCTCAAGACAAGATTGCAAGCTAAAACTGAACACATGATAAACAATTTTCATGCTAATAATATGCTTGCTAATGCGAGCAAATTTCAATGCATTATTCTTGATCCTAATGGTACAAACGACAAACATAGTTTAATTTTTCATGGAACAAATATAGAATCAGAAGATAGTGTTCAATTGCTAGGCATCCACATCGATAGTAGATTAAAGTTCATAAGCATCTGGCTGGCAATTGTATGAAAGTTGGACGCCAGATTAATGTTCTTAAATGGCTAGGACTGTATCTTGACCTAACGAGCAGGCTAGCTATTCTTAGATCATTTATACTGTGTAATTTTAATTACTGTCCATTATTCTGGCATTCCTCTAGTGCCACTAGTGCCAAAAAAAAATACTAGTAAAACAAGAAGAATGCATGTGCCTTGCACTTGGTTTACCAGGATAATGTTAGTGATCATCATCATCTATTGAAGAGGGCTGGTCTTTCTGAACTCCATGTACAGTGCCTTAGACTTCTGGCAACAGAGGTTTATAAAATACTACACTGTGAAGGCCCTCCATACATTAGGGACCTGCTTGAAAACTAAAAACAATATTCATCAGCTAAGAAACACCATGAATGTTCACATAACCAGACGTAGGACAATGAGATTCGGGATTCATTCTGTCAAGTACTCTGGAACCACTCTATGGAACTCACTTGATCCTTTTATAAAAGGAGCACTGACAATCAAGGAATTCAAAATTTTAATTAGTAAATGAGATGGTGATACTTGTAGATGCACTTTCTGCAATGACCAATAATACTTCTGATGATAATTTCATTCATGTAAATTTTATTTTTGGCTTATTTATGTACATGTATATTATCTCTATTTTACAATATTTTAATGATATCTTTTTGTTCTGTCAGTGAATAGTTCATGTTCTCTGAATGTAAACAGTTACACATCTGACTTCAAATAAAATGGATCTCTATCTTACCTTGTCTTATTTCAGTGCCCAGCCTAGGTTAAGGCTACTGTTGCCGGTTCCAGTTACTTTTGCGCACGCATCACAATTTTGCTTAAGCTACAATGAATCTTTTCTATGCATACAAACCATACATTTTCTGAAAGCTCTTTACTCAAGGAATATATTTTTTTGGATAAATTTATGTTTTGTTGTTGTCCCAAGTGATTTATATCATGATATATGACATCGTTTTGGATATTATGGTCTTCGAAAAGAAAATATAATAATATTTACTACATGTATTTGAATAAAAACAAACGGTGTCACAGTTTTTAAAAATTCGGATCTGTTCTTCAGTTATTTATGATTTAGTCGAGGGAAGTCGCGTTTTTTTTGTTTTTTTTTCAATTCTTCAACTTTGCATGCTGATAAAATAACTCCTAGGGCATAACTAAAAAAACTGTGGCACCTTTTTCTTATTCAAATAGTGAATTTTATTATACAAAAAAATCAAGTTTGTCTGAAGAAAACTGTAAGAGTTATTAGCGCGTCTTTTCAAATACCCGGTAACAATAATATCCGAAACGATATCATATATCGTGATATAAATCACTTGGGACAACAACAAAACAGAAATTTATCCAAAAAAATAAATTCCCTGAATAAAGAGCTTTCAGAAAATGTATGGTTTGTATGCATAGAAAAGATTCATTGTAGCTTAAAGTGATCGTAAACCCTCAAGTAAAGTTTCCATCCAGTGAAAGACCATTGCGAATAGTGTCGAAAAATATTTATTGTAATTTTTTACGATTTTATTACTCAGAATAAACTGCAAATAAATCATGGTATTCTATGGTGGTCTGTTGCAATCATATCTAGGTCCAGTGACTTCACACTGCCTTAATACATATATTTCAAACTGTGTATGAACTTTCCAATGCTTGATTCAAGCTTCAGGTGTGTATACTTTGAGTTTCAACGCAGACGCACTGTAATAATGTGCATATTTATTGCCCAAACCTACACCTGCTTTGATTTATGCCTTAATTCCGCCAGGAACATACCATACAAACGTTAAAACGGAAGTTTAAAACAAAAGTTATCTCCCCCTGGGGAGTTACTCCCCTAGGGAGTTATCTCCCTTTGGGGAGCTCTCTCATCTCAGCCAGGATATATAAGCCAGCTCCCACTATACACTTCCTCTTTTCTCGTTTGTAACCTCCAGTGGTTACTTCAGGGAGTTCCATACAGCTAGTTGTTGTTGTTAAATTTGCACTCTATTTACGGAAAAGTTTTTCTTGAATATTATGTCTGAGTATTCTATCCCAATTGTCTTGCCGTTCGTGTGGGCGACTTCTTAGACGCCCACACACGTTGTTTCGCGTGTAAAGATAAATTATGCTATCGAAATAACACATGTGTGAATTTTTGGGATTCATGTACTTGGAAAAAAAAAATATGCTTAAGCACGTAGGTCTTACCTACGGCAGGCTACTGAAAACCTCGATCTATCGGAGGTCGATAGACGCGTTTTTGAAATTGCCTTAGTGAAAGACATAAAAATTATACAGGTCCCGTTTTGGATTTGTCTCCTAAATTGAAAAGTCTGGCACCTTCTTCCGTGTCTGGTAATATTTCCCCTAGTGGTACCTTTCCTACAGGAAGATAACCAGAGTGTACTTGAAAGTCTAGCTTTCTCTGGTATAGCATTGTTTGGGAAACCGGTTTCTTTGTTCAGCAGACAAAGGCCAGGTCGCAGTGGTCGGAACACTCCATTGTCTCCGACGGACAAAAGAATTTGATCTCACCGCGTGTAGTTCACCGTCTCCTTTGTCATTTGGTCTTTCTCCGGCTGATTCTTACAATAGGAATAAAAATCGTTCTGTATCTCCTTTACGATTTAAATCTTCCTCTGCTATCTTGTCTAAAAAGAAAACTGCCTCTCATTCTATGGAAGGGCGTGCGAACTCGACTGTATTTGTTCGGTTTACGGATTTACAACCTCCATGCACTTTCGGCGTATGTTGACTCGTCACGTCTCCGTTCCCGTGTTTCTGATCGTCGCTCTTGTTTCATGCAACGCCGCTCTCGTTCTTGTTCCAGACAGTTCATTCAGGAGGTTATTTTTATTACGTTTTGAACTGTACGAAATTGAACAAAGATTTTTCTTCACGGAATGAAAATGCTTCAACGTATTATAACTTCGGAGAATTACTAGTTCTACAGGGAATTTGCAGACCGTAATTTTTCGTTGTGTTGTTGTTGTTGTTCTTGTGTTCGGTTTTTCCCCAGTTTTTGGTAGTTTTTCTTCTGTGCATCAGTTCATTGATCCTACCAAAATTTAGTCTCTTGTTATATCAAATGTTACTCTGTTTATTTGATATCATGTGATCAAGAGAGAACTTGCAGAGTTTTTTCTCTGTCTTTGATTTTTCGTGTGTTGTTGTTGTTGCGTTTGTCTTCGTCATCACAAGTCAAACCTGTGCACTACGGCTCTTTGTTACATTTTAATGAGCTACATTATTACTCTCTTTGTGTAATCAAGGGTGTGTTGAACAACAAAAGAGATCACGAGATGTTTATTAAGAAATTGTGCTATTCTTTGGAACACATTTTTCTGTTAGTAAATATTGCATTGTGATGTATTTATTTTTCACAACCAAATTTTCCCATCGGTATATTGAATTAAATTGTACAATTCAAATTGGGTTGAGCTGTAATTTTATTTTCTTCTCTCTGAGAAATTTATTATTATTAGCTTGAGTGAGTTTATTTCTCTGAGAAATCTTTAGGATTGATCTTTACCCTGTCTGTGTCAGGAGCAACCTGAAGTTTCTCAATCATCTGCTTGGGACAGCATAAGTCTGTTCCATCGGGCGGTCTTCTTGTTCTTCGTAAGTTACTTGCGTCCGAGTATGTTACCGGTTACAGCCTTGTAAGAAGAATCACAAATTGCTCTTTAGCAGTGTTTTTCTCGATAGCCTCGTCCAAACATCTTTTGGTCTACAGCATTTGTATAAAAATTGATCTTAATTTTTATTCCGGATGATAATTTCATCTATTCCATTTGAGGACTTATATGCAGTTTGGTCCTCTAATTAGGGGGCGGTTCTAGATTGAACATTGTTTTGGTTTGGTCAATTCAATTTTATGAAGTTTATGACCTTATAGTTCATCTACCGGCGAGAGACATCTAAATGTATTTCCGGTCTTCGGGGAATTTAAAAAAAAAAAAAAAATTTTATGCAAGATCTTCCTAGTTTACGTTGGAAGTTTCTTTGTGTTGATTGTCGGGGATGTTACTACCAACCTGAGTAACGCTCTCGATTAACGCTGGGGACAAGGAATGTGTTCATTCTCCTAGATGCGTTTCAAATCTCATTACAAGTCTCTCATACTACGGCTGTTTTGTTTCGGACTCCACTGTGATTTTTCCAGTTTCGGCTTTAAAGTTTTTCAGATTCATCTTCAGTTGTTTTTCCATAACGTCGTTCTTGTTCTCTTCAACGTCGTTTCTCGTACATTTTTAAGGTTTTACCCTGCTCCTTTGTGAGCATATATGTGCAATAAATTGAACTGATTTGTTACAATTTGGGAAAATCACTTCGCCGAAGCAACGCCTTTCGCGTTTCGCACCTGTACGTCTTTCTCATACATCTGTTAGACGTTCCCGTACGCCATAACGTCGTTCACCACGTCGTTCTTTTATACCCCCTATCAGGGTCGTCAAGTTCGACAGTTCCGGTTTCCATTGCTAGATCTTTTTCTTGATTGTCATAGAGACTTCGACGTTTGTTTGCCTGCACGTCTCTCGATTTCGGTGTTTTTCTAAAAAAAAAAAAAAAAAAAAGAAGAAAGACGTTTCGGTTGATGCGTTTTTCTTTATCGCGGGGTTGACCCCCATCGCTTTAAAGGCGAGATGCATATCTTCTTTTACCCATTCATCCTCGTTTTTCGGCGTTTTTCCTACGATTCTCCATCGTCGGTCGTCGGTTTGTGTGACAAGTCCTTCCGTTCGGAGTCGGCATCGCCCTTGTATCACTTTTATAGTCTGGGCGTTTTTCTCCATCTTGGGTCTTTCACATCGAGGTTTACTTGCGGTGGTGCCCCTAGTGGTTCGATCACTTTTTCAACTCTGTTATTCAGACGCGAGGAAAAGTAACAGTCCCATTCTTCATTCTAATTGAAGGAAAGCCATATTGTGACGGTGTGTGACACCTGGTAGCTGGTGCCGTCAAGATTTTTGGTCACATATAGACCAGTTTTTGTTGCACTTCCGGTGGTCGAATTATGGGGGGGATTACCGTGGGTTCGTCGTTACTTTGGGGACAGGTTTTCGACTCTCTCCATCAAGTGCTTCGTCCCGTATAGACCGTTGGACCAGTTTTTGGACGTGGGCATTATAGTTGTTTTGTCATCAACTGGTAGCTCTTGTCATTTCTACGCAAGACCTTAATCATTACGGTCGTATCCTGGTTCGGTCACTGCAGTTCCTTCTGTCTTATTACAGACGTCATCCCTCAATCCATTAGTGCTGGTATTGACGTCTCTATTTCCACCTCTGTTTTTGCTGGCAGTCCCGCCACATCGTCATGTGGGGTGTTCATTTCCGGCTAATAGTCTTGGTTGCCAGACTTCACATCAATTTTGAAAAAAAAAAAAAAAAAAAAAAAGACGATGTTTTCTACCAATCGGTCTTCCACATCGCAGCTCTATGAAGTGAAATGGACCTATTTCGTCTCTTGATGCCGTGAACGTGATGCCGATCCCGACTCTGCCTCTATTTCCTTAGTAGCTGACTTCCTCCTTCACCTTCATCGTGATATGAAGTTTCAAATCAGCACCATTGAGGGGTATCGATCTACTTTGGCTAGGGTTTTACGTCTTTCTGCCGGCATCGACATTAGCCTAAATGACAATATCGCTGCGCTCATTCGGGCCTTCGCGTTACGGTCTCGCCGTACTCGCCAGCTGTTACCGAAATGGGATATTGGTGTCGTTCTGTGTGCTCCGATTCGTCCGCCCTTTTGAACCCTTGCAGTCCGCTTCTCTAAAAACTGTTGCCTACAAGACTGTTTTTCTGGCGATTTTTGCTTTGGCGTCTAGAGTGTCTCAACTTCATGCTCTTGAGAGATCATCTATTGCCTGGACGGCGGATTGGTCTCGCATCCCCTTTTGACCCATTCCTGTGTTCATCGCCAAAAATGAATCTGTTCGCCTAGGTCCGTGTGCTCTACGTTTGTACTCCATTCCTGCGTTATCAGACTTCGTGCATGACTTTGAAGACGACCTTTCGGTTATACCCTGTTCAGGCCATACGCCAGTACGAGTATGAGCTGGCCGAATGGGTGGAGTCGCGAGAAGAGTTATCGTTTCTATCTCACTCGTACCGATCTCGGTCGGGGCTCTCGTCGTCTATTATTCTTGTCCCTTCGGCCGTATGCAGTGCGTGACATTACTAAGAATACCATTGCTTCGTGGTTGAAGAAGACCATAAAGTGGTCATATCTTTTGGCCATTTACGCTCCCCCACTACTATCTACTGCTTCTTCTCAGAAATTCGTGCCATCGCTACGTCATGGCCTTTATGGAAGAACTTGTCCCTCCATGACATTGTCTAGCCCCGTGCTTGGACGACAAACTCCACGTTCACCAATTTCTATCTGAGAGATATGTCACTGCAATCAGATAGAGTGACTACGCTTGGGCCGCTGGTGGCTGCCCAGCACGTGGTCAAGTAGTTTTTCAAAAAAGAGGGGGGGGGCATTTTTCATCATCGCAGCAAGTCAGCCAGCTTGCTGTATCATCTCATCTCATCTCTCAGTCATATTATATGTCCACATACTACATGATCGCCTAAGAAAGGAGTAATAGGTCAGCTTGCCAGCCATTGATTCTCAAGTCATCAATCCTGACACAATGGAGAGTTTAATCTTTGTATTTACTGCAGATTTGCTTGTGTCATTTCAGGTTGAAGCTATGACCTTATTCTAGATCATCTCAGCTGAGTCGCCTGCGGTCAACTCAGTTTCAACGTACAAAGAACTGACACTGTTGTGAGTAATATGTTTTGTTTTAGGTTTCCAGTGTCAGCAACAGCTAAAGTACAGAGGGTTGACGAGGACATAGAGTAGACTCAGTACAACCGCTGTCGACTCTCAACAGCCCAGTGTCAGCGACAGGGGACTAAAGTACAGGGAGTTGACTTCAGTCGGTTTGTGGACAGTGAGAGTGGTTATAAGTCACCATGTATGCACGAAGGCGCTCTAATGCACGATTCGTACATCGCTTACTTTAGCATACCTCATAGTGCTTCAGGCCTGGGTCCCTGCGGGTTGGTAAGATTTGTGCACCACATCCACGATCACAGAGTTGAAGACATTCAAAAGATAAGTAACTTCTATTACTACTCCATAATTACCCACTGCATCCCGAGCAGGGTTCTTTTTGTTGAGAATTATTGTCATATCTGTGATCATCTAAGGTCACCTAAGACAAGTAATAGGTCAGTTGGCCAACCACCATCTCTCATGTTATCGTTTATGACCTGACACAATTGTGACTTTTAATCTTTGCCTTTACTGCAGATTTGCTTGTGTCTTTTCAGGTTAAAGCTATGACGTCTTCTTCCAGATCATCTCAGCTGAGTCATCTGCGTCCATCCTAGAGTGTCCACTGTCAGCAACATGCACTCAAGTACAGAGGATTAATGAAGACGTAGAGTAGACTCAGAGATTCCGCTGTCAACTCTCAACAGTCCAATCTGCATCAAGGAAAGTACACAGAGTTGGATATAAAGCGGAATGTGGACTGACAAGGGTATCTGTAAGTCGCCTTGATTGATGATGGATGTTTTTTCCCATATCATTCTTGCTTATCCTCCGAGCTCTGGAACTCAACTGGTTCCTTAGTTTTTATGGTGGTAAGTCTGTGCAGCCCTACCACAATCACAGAGCTGGACACCTTGTATGCTACATTGGCGATAGAAGATCCCAACTCATACATGCTGCCCCCCAAGTACTCATTGCGGCAAGAGTGCCTGAGTCCTGTACGGCGGGTGACACTGTGCTCCACATCCAAGACCACAGCTACATGCATGAAGACATGCAACAAGATAAGTAGCCACTTCTTATATCCATGACTACCTTCTGCGTTTCTAACCAGGGTTTTCTTGTTGAATATTATTGTGTCTTGTTTGTGATTATCTCAGCGGATATTCAGCCTGCCATTGCAAATACATCAAGGCCGAGGTTCCCACCTCCATATGTTGGTAGTGAGGGATAAATCAAAGCAGGTGTAGGTTTGGGCAATAAATATTAAACATTTATAAACAATGTTACTATTTATAACCAAACCAAACCTGCTTTGATGTAATGGCCCTCCCATCCTTCCCCTCACTCCGCGGCCTTGTACACCACAGGTCTAGGTTAAATCAATGAGAAAAGAGGAAGTGTATAGTGGGAGCTGGCTTATATATCCTGGCTGAGATGAGAGAGCTCCCCAAAGGGAGATAACTCCCTAGGGGGGTAACTCCCCAGGGGGAGATAACTTTTGTTTTAAACTTCCGTTTTAACGTTTGTATGGTATGTTCCTGGCGGAATTAAGGCATAAATCAAAGCAGGTTTGGTTTGGTTATAAATAGTAACATTGTTTATAAATGTTTAATGTTTCACCAAAATCAGGGAAATTAAATGCAAGATTCAAATTGACTTGACACTTATGAGTTACGATCTCCCAGATTTTGGCGAAACATGCACATTGGAATAGTGAGTCTGTGTTGAAACACAAAGTATGCACACCTTAAGCTTGAATCAAGCATTGAAAAGTGCATACAAAGTTTCAAATATATGTATTAAAGCAGTGTGACGTCACTGGACCTAGATATGATTGCAACAGACCACCATAGAATACCATGCTTTATTTGCAGTTTTACTCTGTGTAATAAAATCGTAAAAAATTAAAATAAATATTTTCCCACCTTGTTTGCCATGGTCTTTCATTTGATGGATACTTTACTTGAGGGTTTACGATCACTTTAAGCAAAATTGTGATGCGTGTGCAAAAGTAACTGGGACCGGCAACAGTAACCTTAAATATATCATAGAGACACTCATATTTTAGGGGATGGTCTCACACCATTGCTTTCAAACTGGTACACTAGAAATCTGTGCAATCAGGCAATGGGATTAAATACAGATCTATGAAATCGATAAATAGATCTGGAATATCTGAAATCTCAAGGCCATTCACTGACTTTCAGCCCTGAACTGCCAGTAGCTACATGTACATCATAAATGACTGATCAACACAACTGTCTGCTATTGCAGTCATTTGTCGGGAATAGATGAATGCTTGGGAAAACTCCCAATCCAACTAGTGGTCAACTTCAAAACTAACATGGAAGATGCTTAGTACTATCAAGATGTGCTCTGTCAGGTATTTTACTTGTTTCAATGAATTTCTACAGATTTATTAGTACCTCAGCAAAGCTTTCCATTGTTCAATATTCTTATCTTTCACTCAACCATTTGTATGTTGCCATATGCAAACATAATAAAGGCTGAGGGATCAATGCATGTTATAGGTGCTATACCTTGTCCCATGCCTGATGATTGAAAAAAAAATTCAAATTTATTTTTATTTTGCAGTGATTGTGCAATAAAAGAGCCATCAGCACAGGCTAAGAATGATGAGGATGCCAGGCGTCTGTGGGACCTGAGTGTAAAGATGGTGGGACTAGAACGAAGTTGACACTGAATTGGATTTTTACACAATTTTGAGCCAGGCTTCAATTCTGGTTGTCAATCCCTTTACCGCTTTGTGTGAGACAAAATATACCGAATATTGAGCTATGCAATCACATGTTGTCTACACCCATTTGATAATACTCAGGATTTGATAAGGACTGAAAATATGTACCGGTATGTTTTTTGACTCGTCTATAGATCTGTTCAAATGTTAACTAATTGTTGCCAATAACCCCCTGCCCTATATATTCCAATGACCCTAAATGTGGAGCATTTCTGAAATGCTTTCAGATGCTGTAAGACTATCATAATAGTGATACCACATGATCTTAAGCTCAGAATAAGGATTAATACGGAGATCACAGCAGGCATACGAAATCCTAGAGAATTATGTACTTCTAAAGAAGTATGTGAGGATTCTGTTGTGTTTAATAACCAGATATCCTATAATACAGATATATGCAAGTGACATTTGAATCTATGTTAATTGTGGTTGATAATGGTCAGACAGCATTGATTTACCTATTTATTTACCTGGTGCCTACTAAAACAACACTGTGACATGCAAGATAGTTCACCAATAATGCACATTATGGGAGGCCCCGTGGGGCTTCGGAGATTGACCTGGGATGTCGTTGTGCACACCGCAGGTCATGGTAAAAATAAGCCTCCGCTCCCCAGAGAGCTTGTTGTAAGAGGTGACTAACTGAGGCACCTGTGGGGTTCCCAGGTGTGAAAAGGAATAAGACCCCACCCGTGTGGTTCCTGGATGCAAAAAGGAATAGGACCCAATGTCATGATATGACTGAAATATAGTTGAAAGCCACGTTAAGTCATATGCACTCACTCACTCACTCACTCACATTATGGGCGATATTGAACACCTGAATTGAGTCTCTACAACAATTGTAATTGACTCACCCAAAAAGCATTAGGCAAAAAATTTACACCATAAAGTTTTCTCAAAAACAGTGCAATTTGATTGTTTTCTACATTAATGTTAATTGGAGGGGTTAATAAAAATAGAAATAAAACTGGATCAGACAAGCAGAAACTCATCTGACCCCAGAGAGAAGGGATGAACTTAAAATGTAAGTGGGGGAGGGGGGGGAGGGAGAATTAGAAACTTAGAAACACCGTTATTCCATAATTCCATCTTGCCATTACACATTTGTTGTCCAACCAATAACTCACTATTGAACCAATCAACTTCAAACTTGCAGAGTGTCTTAACATGGGTGAGAGGATAGTTAGGATTGCTTTTCAGTTACCTTCGTATTCCAAGATGGCCAAGGTTAGCCATCTTGAATTTTAACCACTTGAATCTTGTCCAGGCAATAACTCTGAATGAACTGATTGACTTCAAACTGGAGAGTGGTTTGACGTCAGTGAAAGAATGGTTAGGAATGCCTTTCAGTTACCTATGTAATCCAAGATGGCCACCATCATCCATCTTGCATTGTCAGCAGTTGGTTCTTTACACATTCCTTGTCTGACCATTAACTCATGAATGGTTGAACTGATCGACTTCAAACTTAAAAGAGTGTCTTGACATTGGCGAGAGGACAGTTGGGATTGCTTTGCAGTTACCTGTGTAATACAAGATTTTCAGTAGTTAGATCTTCTCTGGACGTTACCGCGAGAACTATTGAACGGATCGACTTGTGGGATGTATGGGGCATCAGACAGATCTTCATTCTCAAAACCATACTCCTAATCAATCATAAAGGATTTCATCGACCAAACAAAATCGACCATAGAGGTTCACATTCCCCCGCTACAGCAGCATCAATCATGGTGGATGCATCATAACTGATGCTGCTGCTGTGGGGGATTTTTAGCTGGTGGGCTGTTCAAATCGCTTTTCGTCCGTGGTCCGTCGTCAGTCAGTCAGTCAGTCATCTGTCCGTAAACAATTCTTGTTATCGCGATTTCTCAGAAACTACTGCGTGGATCTTTCTGAAATTTGGTACACAGGTTCCCCTTGGGGTCTAGTTGTGCAAGATACCTTTTCTGGTCCAATTCGAAAATCCAATATGGCCACCAGGCGATTTCTCAGGAACTACTGCATGGATCGTTTTCAGATTTGGTACACAGGTTCCCCTTGGGGTCTAGTTGTGCAAGATACCTTTTCTGGTCTGATTTGAAAACACAATATGGCCATGAGGCAGCCATCTTGGATTTCACCATGAAACCTTGTTATCGCGATTACACAGGAGCTACTGCATGGATCTTTCTCAAATTTGGTACACAGGTTCCTCTTGGGGTCTAGTTGTGCAAGATACCTTTTCTGGTCCGATTCGAAAATCCAATATGACCACCAGGCAGCCATCTTGGATTTCCCCATGAAACTTTATCGTCATTTCTCAGGAAGTACTGCATGGATCTTTCTCAAATTTGGTACACAGGTTCCCCTTAGGGTCTGATTGTGCAAGATACCTTTTTCGGTTCGAATCGAAAATCCAATATGGCCACCAGGCGGCCATCTTAGATTTCCCCATGAAACTTTGTTATTGCGATTTCTCAGGAACTACGGCATGCATCTTTGTCAAATTTGGTACACAGGTTCCCCTTGTCATCTAGTTGTGCAAGATACCTTTTCTGGTCTGATTCGAAAATCCAATATGGCCACAAGGCGGCCATCTTGGATTTCCCCATGAAACCTTGTTATCGCGATTTCTCAGGAACTACCGCATGGATCTTTCTCAAATTTGGTACACAGGTTCCCCTTGGGGTCTAGTTGTGCAAGATACCTTTTCTTGTCTGATTCGAGAATCCAATATGGCCACAAGGCAGCCATCTTGGATTTCCCCATGAAACCTTGTTATCGCGATTACTCAGGAGCTACTGGATGAATCTTTCTCAAATTTGGTACACAGGATCCCCTTGGGGTCTAGTTGTGCAAAATACCTTTTCTGGTCCGATTCGAAAATCCAATATGGCCACCAGGCAGCCATCTTGGATTTCCCCATGAAACTTTGTTATTGCGATTTCTCAGGAACTACTGCATGGATCTTTGTCAAATTTGGTACACAGGTTCCCCTTGTCATCTGGTCCGATTTGAAAATCCAATATGGCCAACAGGCAGCCATATTGGATTTTCCCATGCAACTTTGTTATCGTGATTTCTCAGGAAGTACTGCAGGGATCTTTCTGAAATTTGGTACATAGGTTCCCCTTGGGGTCTAGTTGAGCAAAATACCTTTTTCGGTCCGATTCGAAAATCCAATATGGCCACCAGGCGCCCATCTTGGATTTCCCAATGAAACGTATTTATCGTGAATTCTCAGGAAATATTTCATGGATCTTCCTGAAATTTGGTACACAGGTCCCACATGGGGCCTAGTTATGCAAGATACCTTTTTGATCCGATTCGAAAATCCAAGTTACGCTTTAAATTAATACGGTATTCCCAAGTTGTGACGTTGCATCACAAGAGTCGGCGGATCAAACGGTGGGGCATATTCTATATATTGACTATAGAGAATATCCATACCTTCACCTTCCATATCAAATAATTCGGAATTGAAATATATTTCTTCAAATTTTAAATCGGTTTTCTTCAGTCCATGCAGTTGCAAGTGAACTGCCCACCCTTTCGTCTGCCGGAGGGTCGGCTACATGAAGGGACATCACTCTTGTGACACGTCACAACTCGACAACTGTAGGCTACTGCATGTTTCGATCCAAGGGAGATAATCAGGATTCAGACACTTTCGAAGTTTCAACATTACTGCGCGGACCGGATCCCTTCAGTGTTAACATGGTTAAGTATTGTACCATCTTACTATTTTCGAGCATGGTATCTTAAAAGAGATATCTCAAACTAGCCCAGTAAACAGAAAAGAATTAGCATTCGTTCCTAATTATAAAATCTTAAGTATGTTTCATAGCTCATGCCAAAGTGTCAAAGAGATTTGTCTTCGCTTCCAGTACCCAATGATGACATGTGGAAAAAAAAAAAAAAATACTACAAAACGAAGACGAAGGATCCTCCGTACATATACATGCACTTTCAGACCAACTTTGCTCATTTCTCTTGTACTATAACAACCGACATAAGAACAGTTTCTAGAAATCTTGAAACTCCTGAAACTTAGGAAGATTATATCTTGGTGTTTTCCAGTGTCCCTTTTTCGCTCAGATTCGAAATTCTGTAAACAAATTACAAATCAATCGTTCGTTTTTAGTAACAATGAACAAAAAGATCCTCTTGTTATTAGCTTACAATTATCAGATAATGGTGGGCGCCAAGATCCTTCAGGATCTCTTGTTATTTTTATGATCGATTTTTATTTTTATCATCGTCTCCAATCTTAAAAAATAAATCCGCCTGTGAAACAAGAATTCAAATTGGTGTGGCCTAAAAGTTGATAAATAAAGCCAACCCCCTCACAGGGTTCACAAGACGAAACTAAGATGGAAGTCGATAATCTGATGTGCAATTTTCATAGTTTGAAATGGAGTGAGAAATTGACTGTGAACATTTTGAACCAGAAAAAAAACAACAGATCCATCATCTGACACAAACTATGATATTCACAATGTTTCAGATATGCCGGGCCATAACGTGATGATTAATAACTGCTAAAATGTTGTCTGGATAAATATGGTAAAGAAAAACTCGATAGCAATATTTTCCAAAATGGCGCCATGTTCTCTGACCATTCACTGGATCAAGAGGAGCCTGACATTTGATCTTTGTCTCTTGCATATATCTCTATTATAGGATCTCTGTGCTAACCCTTATCCTATATCCACAACCTAGAACATCAGACACTGTACTGTTCCAGTTTTAATCTATATTTTACTGTACTACCTCAAGCAGTATCAGCATGATCAGGACAAACTTACCAGTGGACTGTCCCATTTGATATGTGTTCACAGTATGTATTTCTATGGTAATCCCTGGAATAATTCAATCACTGGAAATGAACTTCCCCACCTCAAAATCTAGGGGTGATCAATTTTATTACAGCAGGAAATTGACGAAATGGTTCAAAATCATACATATAGTACTTCTTTGTTATTACAATGATTTTAGATGGTGATTAAATTTATTTGAACTGTTGATGAAATTTTGTCCACAAATTTGGGGGTGATTGAATTGTGATAGGAGGATTGAATTATAAGATATATTATCATAATTGGTTTACTTATTCAGCAAATAATGTAAATTAATGACTGGTAATTTATAACAAATGACCTAAACATTTGAAAAGATGGGCAAGAAATTGTTTTCAAGCATTGTTAAACTTGTAAGCAACCATGAATTGGTGCTGTAAACTGTTAATATGTTATTTAATATTCATACACAGTGATTGCTCTTACAGGAAGCACAATTTCCCATTGGAAACACAATAGAGGTTGGAGATATTAGAACAAGTTCAGATAGGAATTTTAATTTATCTTATAGTGGGCTGGTTAGAAATTTGCACAATTTAATTTTAATGGAGTGATTTATTACGGCATTTACTGTGTACTATTAATTTATAATTGTGTTTATTTGACAAGAAATATTTTTTGGTTTATGCAATATTCACTCAATGGTGCATTGATTCACTCAACTATGCAATACTCCCTCCCCAATCCCTCTAACAATTACCTCACATGTTGCCCGTTTTCTTCAAGACATTTGTACAGATTTAGTTTATTTCATATTTACATATTAACTTTATTAATCTAGCCTGGCTAGGTTTGTTATTAGGTGTCGTTAATGTTACTCATTCCACATATTGTTATCTATAAAGTATCTGTATGCATTAAACTGCAATAATGGTATAACTGAAGTCTATTTAATACGGTTTGACTAAAGCTATGGTACTGTCTGTCCCAGCTTATATATTCTGTGTGGTTTTTACCTCTCAGTCAAATTTGACTGAAGGGGTATTTTCATCGTTGGCATCCATCTGCCTATTCAATGGGGACACAATATCTGTTGAAAGACAAAAACTGGGTTCTCCAAATCTCATACAACAATTGTAGTTGGTGGTGGGTCAGAAGCCTATTTTTAAAAGGTCAAATTCTAGTTTTTGAAATATTTTTACTGATTAGTTGAGGTACCAAAATTCTTATTGCATATGTTGCACATGCATTTAACTGAAACTAGACCAGAAACCTGTTGGAGACGACTGACTTTGATCTATTTTCCAGGATCAAATTACTGGTACATGATTGCAATTTTAAGAGCAATATATGAGAGGATTGTTATTTCTTTAGGAATTAAGTAAATCTCCAACAGAACATCAGTGAAACTTTGATTGATTTGTCCAAATGCTACATGTGATGTATGAGCATGATGTGGATGCTACATATACACTCTTCTACATATACACTCTTCTACATATACACTCTTCCCAAATATATTGATTGATTGATTGATTGATTGTTTATTCACCATATACAAATAATATATATATATGTACAAGTAGGGTATAGATACATAGAAATATGGCGGGAATAAAACCCCAGAGGGCTTGTTAAATCCCAGATAATTAATAATAATAATAATAGATTAGCATGAGACGCTGGGTGCGTTCACAAATATATAAATGTACAATACATGGTGAATATACCATGGAGCCTTGTTTAGAGAATTATAGTTCCATAAGATATATATAGTGGGGCTCAGCATATATGCATATAGATAAACAAAACTTTTTTGTATAAAATAGGTTTGTCTCGTGTCCCTTGTGATGGCCTGAGATGAGTTAACTCCAAGATTTACAATTTGAATATAATTAGAAAGTACATCCTTCAGTACACTGATTCACATACATGTTAATTGATGAGGTGTGATTTCAGTCGAGAATTAAATAGTGATTGTGACAGACATGATTTTAGGTAGTTAGGTAAAGCGTTCCAGATTCGTGGTGCTTTCGACTTTGTGTAATAAAATGATAGATTTGAGTGCACTCTCGCCCTATATAGATTGAGATTGGCTTGTCGAGTGGGATAACAATGGACTTCAGAGAGTTTTGTAAAATAATTTGAATAGTTGATAGGGATAGGAAGGGGATTATTGAGAAATCTGTGAGTAAATAATAGACACATCACAATTCTGTTGGCCTGGTTGTGAAAGTTATAAAATTACATTCTCTGTTACAAGTGTTTCACTGACACCCATACATTTCAGCTAATATTAATTAGGCTACACTATATACATCTGGATGTAAACAATGAAAATATCACAGAATTGGCACTCACATGTTTCTTATTTTGAATTCATTGAGAACAACTTAGTATTTTGTAAGGAACTTGCCCAGATACTGTGCAACATTCCAGTACTGTGCAAAAATGCAGTTGCAGAATATCTGTGTAAACGTATAATACATATAATAACTGGGACAGACAGTATAGAATGATGCCTCTATACAGTATAGATGGTCAGGTTTTTCAAGTGCATGATATACTCGGAAAGCTCAAGATTTATGAATGACAATATGGTGAGGGAAAGTGTAATCACAAACACTACTATATTGTAAGGATTTCTGTCAAGCAAGGTCACATGCAATAGTTCAAAAGATGTCATTCATGAAACTTGAGTTACTGAATGTGTATGAAGTTATTGGTAAATATCCTTGAGATGGAAACATTCTCAAACTGATTTTCTGATTTGAGACCTGCTTCCTATGCTTTAAACAGCATAACACATCCGCGATTAGAACGTCAGAAGACCTGTTTACACAAATGGATGGTACAATACACATACTTTCTAATTACCCAATCCTTTTCAGGCCATCTGCAGAGGGCCTGTAGAGGATTTGAAGGCTGTTTGACATACCCTGCAGGGACTTTCCAAGGTGGTACAATGGATGTGTGAATTACCTGAACATCCACATATTCTAAGGCTCGAAGGGCAAAGTACCAATAGGGGACGTACGATACCAACTATACAATCCAATTCCGAGATAATCCAAACTTCCTGCAGGGGATATCAAAGTCTGCAACCCTCAGGAGATGGCCTGCATGAGATAATCCAAACTTCCAGCAGGGGAGGGCAAACAACCTGCAAGTTCTTTGCAGAAGGTCTGCAGGAGATAATTCAAACTTCCATCAGGGGAGGGCAAACAACCTGCAAGTCCTCTGCAGAAGGTCTGTAGGAGATAATCCAAACTTCCAGCAGGAGATGGCAAGCAACCTGCAAGTCCTCTGCTGAAGGTCTGTAGGAGATAATCCAAATTTCCAGCAGGAGATGGCAAACAACCTGCAAGTCCTCTGCAGAAGGCCTGCAGGAGATAATCCAAACTTCCAGCAGGGGATGGCAAACAACCTGCAAGCGCTCTGCAGAAGGCCTACAGAAGATAATCCAAACTTTCAACAGGGGATGGCAAACAGCCTGCAAGCCCTCTGCAGAAGGCCTGCAGGAGATTATCCAAACTTCCAGCAGAGGATGGCAAACAGCCTGCAAGCCCTCTCCAGAACGCCTGCAGGAGATCATCCAAACTTCCAGCAGGGGATGGCAAACAGCCTGCAAGCCCTCTCCAGAAGGCCTGCAGGAGATTATCGAAACTTCCAGCAGGGGATGGCAAACAGCCTGCAAGCCCTCTGCAGGAGATTATCCAAACTTCCAGCAGGGGATGGCAAACAGCCTGCAAGCCCTCTGCAGAAGGCCTACAGGAGATTATCCAAACTTCGAGCAGGGGATGGCAAACAGCCTGCAAGCCCTCTGCAGAAGGCCTGCAAGAGATTATCAAAACTTCCTGCAGGGGATGGCAAACTGCCTGCAAGCCCTCTACAGAAGGCCTGCAGGAGATAATCCAAACTTCCAGCAGGGGATGGCAAACAGCCTGCAAGCCCTCTGCAGAAGGCCTGCAGGAGATTATCGAAACTTGCGGCAGGGGATGGCAAACAGCCTGCAAGCCCTCTGCAGAAGCCCTGCAGCAGATTATCCAAACTTCCAGCAGGGGATGGCAAACAGCCTGCAAGCCCGCTGCAGAAGGCTTGCAGGAGATTATCCAAACTTCGAGCAGGGGATGGCAAACAGCCTGCAAGCCCTCTGCAGAAGGCCTGCAAGAGATTATCAAAACTTCCTGCAGGGGATGGCAAACTGCCTGCAAGCCCTCTACAGAAGGCCTGCAGGAGATAATCCAAACTTCCAGCAGGGGATGGCAAACAGCCTGCAAGCCCTCTGCAGAAGGCCTGCAGGAGATTATCGAAACTTGCGGCAGGGGATGGCAAACAGCCTGCAAGCCCTCTGCAGAAGCCCTGCAGCAGATTATCCAAACTTCCAGCAGGGGATGGCAAACAGCCTGCAAGCCCTCTGAAGAAGGCCTGCAGGAGATAATCCAAACTTCCAGCAGGGGATGGCAAACAACCTACAAGCCCTCTGCAGAAGGAGATAATCCCAACTTCCAGCAGGAGATGGCAAACAGCCTGCAAGCCCTCTGCAGAAGGCCTGCAGGAGATTATCCAATCTTCCAGCAGTAGATGGCAAACAGCCTGCAAGCACTCTGCAGAAGGCTTGCAGGAGATTATCCAATCTTCCAGCAGTAGATGGCAAACAGCCTGCAAGCACTCTGCAGAAGGCCTGCAGGAGATTATCCAAACTTCCAGCAGAGCATGGCAAACAGCCTGCAAGCCTTCTCCAGAAGGCCTGCAGGAGATCATCCAAACTTCCAGCAGGGGATGGCAAACAGCCTGCAAGCCCTCTGCAGAAGGCCTGCAAGAGATTATCAAAACCTCCTGCAGGGGATGGCAAACTGCCTGCAAGCCCTCTGCAGAAGGCCTGCAGGAGATTATCGAAACTTGCGGCAGGGGATGGCAAACAGCCTGCAAGCCCTCTGCAGAAGCCCTGCAGCAGATTATCCAAACTTCCAGCAGGGGATGGCAAACAGCCTGCAAGCCCTCTGAAGAAGGCCTGCAGGAGATAATCCAAACTTCCAGCAGGGGATGGCAAACAACCTACAAGCCCTCTGCAGAAGGAGATAATCCCAACTTCCAGCAGGAGATGCCAAACAGCCCGCAAGCCCTCTGCAGAAGGCCTGCAGGAGATTATCCAATCTTCCAGCAGTAGATGGCAAACAGCCTGCAAGCCCTCTGCAGAAGGCCTGCAGGAGATTATCCAAACTTCCAGCAGGAGATGGCAAACAGCCTGCAAGCCCACTGCAGAAGGCTTGCAGGAGATTATCCAAACTTCCAGCAGGGGACGGCAAACAGCCTGCAAGGCCTCTGCAGAAGGCCTGCAGGAGATAATCCAAACTTCCAACAGGAGATGGCAAACAGCCCCGCAAGCCCTCTGCAGAAGGCCCGCAGGAGATAATCCAAACTTCCAGCAGGAGATGGCAAGCCCTCTGGAGATGGCCTGCACGAGATAAGCAAAACTTCCAGTAGAGGATGACAAACAGCCTTCAAGCCCTCTGCAGATGGCCTGCAGGAGATTATACAAACTTCCAGCAGGGATGGCAAACAGCCTGCAAACCCTCTGCAGAAGGCCTGCAGGAGATTATCCAAACTTCCTGCAGGGGATGGCAAACAGCCTTCAAGCCCTCTGCAGATGGCCTGCAGGAGATTATACAAACTTCCAGCAGGGGATAGCGAACAGCCTGCAAGTCCTCTGCAGATGGCCTGCAGGTGATATCGAAACTTCCAACAGGAGATGGCAAACAACCTGCAAGCCCTCTGGAGATTGCCTGCAGATTATTATACAAACTTCCTGCAGGGGATGTCAAACAGCCTGCAGGGGATTATCCAAACTTCCTGCAGGAGATGTCAAACAGCCTGCAAGCCCTCTAGAGATGGCTTGCAAGGGATTATCCAAACTTCCTGTAGGGGATGTCAAACAGCTTGCAAGCCCTCTGGAGATTGCCTGCAGATTATTATACAAACTTCCTGCAGAGGATGTCAAACAGCCTG
Source organism: Hanleya hanleyi (assembly GCA_036873755.1). Lineage (NCBI taxonomy): Eukaryota > Metazoa > Mollusca > Polyplacophora > Lepidopleurida > Hanleyidae > Hanleya > Hanleya hanleyi. The sequence goes on along the minus strand of JAVTVY010031996.1, from coordinate 45,453 downwards.
CAGGGGATTTTCCAAAGTTCCTGCAAGGGATGTCAAACAGCCTGCAAATCCTCTGCAGATGGCCTGCAGGGGATTATCCAAATTTCATGCAGGGGGTGTCAAACAGCCCGCAAGCCCGTCACAGATGGCCTACAATGGATTATCCAAACTTGCTGAAGGGGATGTCAAACAGCCTGCAAGCCCTCTAGAGATAGCCTACAGGGAATTATCCAATATTCCTGTAGGCGATGTCCAACAGCCTGCAAGCCCTCTATGGATGGCCTGCAGGAGATTATCCAATCTTCCTGCAGGGGATGTCAAACAGCCTGCAAACCCTCTGCAGATGGCCTGCAGGAGATTATCCAAGCTTTCTGCAGGGGATGTCAATCAACCTGCAAGCCCTCTGTAGATGGACCACAGGAGATTATCCAGACTTCCTGCAGGGGATGTCAAACCGCCTACAATTATCCATACAGTATTCAGGCCCTCTGTAGATGGACTGCAGGGGATTATCTGAACTTGTCCAATGGGATGTCAAACAGATTGCAAGCCCCCCCGCAGATGGACTACAGGAGATTATTCAAGCTTTCTGCAGGGGATGTCAAACTGCCTACAATTATCCATACTTCCTGCAGTGGTTATCAAACATCCTCCAGGTCGTCTTTAGATGGATGGCAAGGGATTATCCAAACTTACTACAAGGGATGTCAAACTGCCCACAAGCCCTCTGCAGATGACTTGTGGGGGATTATCCAAACTTCCTGCAGGAGATGTGAAACAGCCTACACACCCTCTGCAGATGACCTTCAGGGGATTATTCAAACTTCCCGCAAGGAATATCAAACAGACTTCAGGCTCTCTGTAGATAGACTGAAGGGGATTGTCCAAACGTCCTACAGGGGATGTCAAACAGCCTGCAAGCCCTCTGTAGATGGCCTGCAGGTGATTATCCAAATTTCCTGTAGAGGATGTCAAACAGCCTCCAAGCTCTCTGCAGATGGCCTTCAGGGGATTGTCCAATATTCCTGTAGGGGATGTCAAACAGCCTGCAAGCCCTCTGTGGATGGACTACAGGAGATTATCCAAACTTCCTGCAGGGGATATCAAACATCCTTCAGGCCCTCTTTAGGTGGACTGCAGGGGATTATTCAAACGTACTACAAGGGATGTCTAACAGCCCACAAGCCCTCTACAGATGACTTGTGGGGGATTATCCAAACCTCCTGCAGGGGGTGTCAAACAGCCTACAAGCCCTCTGGAGATGACCTGCAGGAAATATCAAACAGACTTCAGGCCCTCTGTAGATAGACTGCAGGTGATTATCCAAACTTTCTGAAGGGGATGTCAAACAGCCTGCAAGCCCTCTGAAGATGGCCTGCAGGGCATTATCCAAAACATCCTGCAGGGGATGTCAAACAGTCTGCAAGCACTCTGCAGTTGGCCTGCAGGGCATTATCCAAAACATCCTGCATGGGATGTCAAGCAGCCTACAAGCCCTCTGCAGATGGCCTGCAGGGGATTATCCAAAACATCTTGCAGGGGATGTCAAACAGTCTGCAAGCACTCTGCAGATAGACTGCAGGTGATTATCCAAACTTTCTGAAGGGGATGTCAAACAGCCTGCAAGCCCTCTGCAGATGGCCTGCAGGTGATTATCCAACTTTCTGAAGGGGATGTCAAACAGCCTGCAAGCCCTCTGCAGATGGCCTGCAGGTGATTATCCAACTTTCTGAAGGGGATGTCAAACAGCCTGCAAGCCCTCTGCAGATGGCCTGCAGGGGATTATCCAGGCTTGCTGAAGGGGATGCCAAACAGCCTACAAGACCCCCTCTGCAGATGGCCTGCAGGGGATTATCCAAAACATCCTGCAGGGGATGTCAAACAGTCTGCAAGCACTCTGCAGATAGACTGCAGGTGATTATCCAAACTTTTTGAAGGGGATGCCAAACAGCCTGCAAGCCCTCTGCAGATGGCCTGCAGGTGATTATCCAGACTTGCTGAAGGGGATGTCAAACAACCTGCAAACCCTCTGCAGATGGCCTGCAGGGAATTATCCAGACTTGCTGAAGGGGATGCCAAACAGCCTGCAAGCCCTCTGCAGGAAATTATCCAAACTTTCTGCAGGGAATGTCATACAGCCTGCAAGCCCTCTGCAGATTGACTACAAGGCATTGGGCAATTGGAAAGTGGCTGTACTGTATACATGGCTGGATTATATTCTGGTCTTGCTCAAGGTAAAATGTATTTATATTTACATGCATACTGTTAGTCCTGAACAGACAAATTTAGATGAATATCAGGTAGACTGTTGAGTTCTTTTGACTTGTCCGATCACAGGAATGGTTCCACTATACTAATATATGGTTATAAATCATATACAAAGGGTGCATGGTCCATACTGTATTCATCCCTCACTGTTCATGGTCATTTTTGTTTTTGATTAAATGGAATTTTGTGCTTCATGCTTTGTAGTTTGGTGCATTTTATGGGTTACAACCCTTGCAAAATTCTTCACATTCAGTGCTTTATGTTTAACAGCTACATGTATCTTGAGAAAGTTATCAGCCAATATGAGTAGGTGGTGAATTGCAATTGGCGACGTATTATTTGAGAACAAACAATTGATACTGCTTCTGTCACTTAAACCTACCAGTCATGGGCATATATTGGCTGGCTGGGCATTCCAACCTATCGGGCTCATAGTCGAGCTTCTTTTAGGCGAACTGCCCTTTTGGAAAATCTGCCCTTTGTAAGAGTTAACATAATATATATTTTCTTCACAAAGCCCCTTTCAGGCAAAGGTGAACTCTGCTATGTGTCCCTTTTTACCCCTCGGCCAATTTTGGCCATGGGGTATTGTCGTCTTGTACGTCCGTCTGTCCGTACGTGAGCTAGATAGCCGGAAAACAGTTCCACTTAAGAATTCCAAATTTGGTATGCTTCTTTACCTGGTCAAGGACCAGAAGCCTATTGAATTGGGACCTGATTGGGTGGAAACCTTGGCGGCCATCTTTAATTTTATGCAAAATGGATAATAATCCATATCTCGGAAGCCATTCAACTGTTCAATACGAAAGTTGGTATACATCATCGATACATCAAGCAACTTTCAATGAATTACCAAACCGGCTTTTCTGATTAGCTGGAAATCCTGGAGGCCATCTTTAATTTATGCGAAATCGATGATACATATCTCTGTTACCATTCAATTGTTTTATATAAAAGTTGGTATACATCATCGATACATCCAGATACTTTGAATCGGGACCTGATTGACCGAAAACCTTGGTGGCCATCTTTAATTTATGCAAAAATTTTAATGATATATATCTCTGATACCATTTAAATGTTCTATACCAAACTTGGTATACAGCATCGATGTATCAAGAGACTTGCAATGAATAACCACAACAGCTCCTCTGAGTGGGGGAAGGATGGGCGGCCATCTTTAATTTATGCAAAATCATTAATGATCTCGTTCTCTGATACCGTTCAAGTGCTCGATGTAAAATTTGGTATACATCATCAATGCATTAAGAGACTTACGACAAATGACCGTTCTGGTTTCTCTGATTGGGCGGAAACCTTGGTGGCCATCTTTAATTTATGCAAAATCTTTAGTGATGTATATCTCTGATACCATTTCAGTGTCCTATACGAAACTTGGTATACAGCATCAATGTATCGAGAGACTTTTAATGAATAACCACATCAGTTCCTCTGAGTGGCGGGAAGGATGGGCAGCCATCTTTAATTTATGGGAAATCATTAATGATCTCTATCTCTGATACCGTTCCAATGCTCGATGTAAAATTTGGTATACATCATTGATGCATCAAGAAACTTATGTAATGAATACGGGTTTCTCTGAATGGACGGAAACCTTAGGGGTCATTTCTAATTGCAAAATTTTGGATAGTCTGTATTTCTGTGACTTGACTGCTTGGTGTTCCTAACATCTTGGTTCAAATTGAATACATTATGAATGTACCCAGAGCCGAGGGATTTTCAGGTGCGCAGCTTCGTATTATACTTTTATTAAAAGACGATGTAGTATATCCATCTGCCTGTGGGTTTTGTTCTGTGTTGTTCTTGACTTCAAAATGGTTCTTGCTTTTTTGTGTCTGCGTGTATGTCCGTGGATGTCTGTTTGAATTTTCTGCAAGCAAAAACTTCCAAACGCTTTGTTGGATTCTTCCGAAATTCGGCATAAGCATTCCTTGTAACAAGACACCGGCTGCAATTGCATTTCAGCAACATCTGCCTGAAGGTGTCGCCACTGGGTCTCGCTTGTTCATGTCCGTTCCTGTCTGTGGATGTGGTTCAAATTCTTTGCAAGCAATAACTTCCAAATACTTAATTGGGTTCTTCCAAAATTTGCCAAACGCATTCCTTGCGACAAGACATAGGTTGCTATTGCATTTCAGCAACATCTGCATGAAGATGGCGCCACTGTATCAACGATCAATGATTGATTTCTCAAAAATGGCACAGGTATATCCTCTAATCATATGACACGTCTATCAAGTTTGATAATCATCCAGTTACATTTTTCCCTTCTTCGTGCCCATATAAGACCGATATCATACATCTGATTGTTGAATTCTGCTGTTCCTGCGATTCTTGGTGTTGGTTTCCAGTCAATGAACCCAATTTCTAGCTTAATTAAGCACATTCAACGAAATGAGCAATTTTCTCTTCTGACATTTCCTGTTTACACATATGTCAAGTCACCATGGAAACAATTTTGATAAACAAAATGCTGCTCACATGATACTGAAGCAGAGTTTAAGCTGAAGAAGAATTATCAGGAACCACCATTTGTGTGTGTTTCCGAACGTGCATACATGGCTAATTCAACTGAACACCGATATGATTGATTTATATTATTAGCTGCAGCAATTTTTGCCGAGACTATTTTCCAAATCGGGCCTTGCATTCCAAAAATTGCACCAGGTTGATTGATAGTTCTGCTTATGGCTGAAAAGGAGGCGGATTTATTCCCAACAGCTGATTTCAATTTAAAAGCTGTACCCACATTGTTTGTTTACTGGGTTAATAAATCTTGGGACCTGGGCTGATGAGCTCCATAAAATTGCAAGGCCTGATACATGTGACATTAATGAATAGTCCTTTTTTGATACCAAGAATATTACCATTGCAGTGTTTTATCTCCAAATAATACTTTAATTCTGTAAAGAATTTGACACTTCATCAACCAAAATGACAGGTACAGCAGAATAACTTGGTTGCACAAAACTGGAAGAACAAAGAAGGCCCTGTCTGCTCACTGACCCATGACTTCAGATGATCAGCTACTGGGCTTCTTTCACTTTGCACTATCTACTTAGCCAGTAGAGTATTTTGAACTGCTGAGAACCATGATAACTTACAATTTTATACATATGTACTATTTTTTGGGGGGGGGGCTTTAAAATGGGTCTTGCTCTTTTCGTGTCCGTGAATGTCTGTTCAAATTCTTCACAGGCGATAACCTCCAAATGCTTTGTCGGATTCCTCTGAAATTTGGCATATACATTCCTTGTGACCAAACGTGGGTTGGTATTGGGTTTCAGCAAGATCCAACTGAAGGTGGCGCCACTGGGTCTTGTTCCAATCTTCTGTGCATGTCTGGATGTTCGTGATTGTCCATTCAAATTCTTCACAAGCGATAACTTCCAAATGCTTCGTCGAATTTCTTTGATATTTAGCATATGTATTCCTTGTGACAAGATGTTGATTGGCATTGCATTTCAGAAAGATCTGCCTGTAGGTGGCGCCACTTCTGGGCAATATGTTGAGGATGCCTTCAGATTCTCATCATATTTGGTTTGCAGATAATATGCCTTGAGATGTCGCTTGGGGTTGCATCTCGGTTACATAATTTCCATGTTTCACTGCATGGAAACTATATTACATCAACAATCAAAATTCAGTCAGCCGTTCTGAGTTGATCTTAAAACTTGGGGAGGCAGAAAGACCCTTCCACATTCAACGCCTATGAAGTAGCAGTTCCCTCCCTCATGTATATCCCCTGAGACCAACAATGCTACAAAATATTGCTGCCATTTCGGCGGGGGACCTAGCATCCTCTGGTTGCTTGTATTTTCTTACATCCAGTAATTAAGGTGTTGATGGCCAGTGATTCTGACATCAATGATAATATATTTGCTGACATCTTGTGGATAACCTATTTGGCAGAAGAAAATAATTATCCTGACCCTGGGTGGATACTTCATGTAAGGAAGCACGAGAGAGACTATAAGAGGGTGGAAAACCTGCACCATTCTCTTATTTTCAGCCGTACAAGTGCCATATTAATGAAACACAATGTGGTTCAAAGTAGTTTCTTTGTACAGCAGAGTACAGCTCTGTCTTTGTCAACGCTCTTTGCACCTTCTTAATGGAAGGAAATGAAGTTGACTTTTCAATTTGTCATCAGGAACATCACCTTTTCTCGGTACGGCAGAATGCAGCGGCACAATGGAAAATCAGAGAGTTTTCTTCTGCCGGCACTTTGAACCGGCAGAATGGAAAGAAGGGTGAGCCTAACCCTGTAACGTGACAATGAAGCGCATCAGAATGAACATGTCTTTCTTGAGAGCGTCACTTTGCAACGTCACAATCAAAGTCAAATCCTGCTTACCAGCATCACAATATAACACAATGACTTCTTCCCTCTACGGCAGAATGGAACGGCACAATGGAAAATGAAAGACTCTCTCTCTTTCTGCCCGCCGGCACTTTGAACCGGCAGAATGAAAGGAAGGGTTGAGCCTAACCCTGTAACGTCACAATGAAGTCCGTCAGAATGAAGATGTCTTTGTTGAGAGCGTCACTTTGCAACGTCACAATCAAAGCCAATCCTGCTTTCTAATTGGAGGTAATTGCTATACAAGGTACCTGTTTTGTCAGTACGGCAGAATGGAACGACACAATGAAAAATTTAAGACCATATTTTTTCGAACCGACGCTGCAACGTCACAATGAAAGACAGTCCCTTTACCTCTTTACGGCAGAATGCAGCGACACAATGGAAGATGAGAGAATTTTCTTCTACCGACACTTTGAACCGGCAGAATGGAAGGAAGGGTGAGCCTAACCCTGTAACGTCACAATGAAGTGCGTCAGAATGAACATGTCTTTCTTCAGAGCGTCACTTTGCAACGTCACAATCAAAGTAAATCCTGCTTCTCAGCATCACATAACACAATCACTTTTTCCCTCTACGGCAGAATGGAACGGCACAATGGAAAATGAAAGACTTTCTTTCTGCCGGCACTTTGAAGCGACAGAATGGAAGAGAGCCTAACCCTGTAACGTCACAATGAAGTGCGTCAGAATGAACATGTCTTTCATCAGAGCGTCACTTTGCAACGTCACAATCAAAGTCAATCCTGCTTACCAGCATCACAATATAACACAATCACTTTTTCCCTCTACGACAGAATGGAACGGCACAATGGAAAATGAAAGACTTTCTTTCTGCCGGCACTTTGAAGCGACAGAATGGAAGGAAATAAAGTGTTTAATTGATCATCAGAAACATTACTTTTTCTCGGTACGGCAGAATGGCACGTCACAATGAAAAATTTAAGACCATCTTTTTTCGTACTGACGCTGCAGCGTCACAATGAAACACAGTCACTTTAGTTCTTTACGGCAGAATGCAGCGGCAAAATGGAAAATCAGAGACTTTTCTTCTGCCGGCACTTTGAACCGGCAGAATGGAAGGAAAGGGTGAGCCTAACCCTGTAACGTCACAATGAAGTGCGTCAGAATGAAGATGTTTTTCTTGAGAGCGTCACTTTGCAACGTCACAATCAAAGCCAATCCTGCTTTCTAATTGGAGATAGTTGCTAAATAATTAGCTATTACACTATACAAGGTACAATTTGACATTCGACTTGACATACATTCCGTGACACTGCTTTGACACTCACCTAAACATACATTCCTCCCTAATACAGCTTTGACACCCGATTGCACGTACATTTTTCCCTAATACCGCTTTGACACTGCACTTCAGATATATTCCTTCCTAACAGTGCTTTGAAAGTCAACTTCAAGCACACTCATGCCTAACACCCAGCTTCAACATTACCCTAGTTACGCTTTGGTGGAGAAATTATCTGACTTCTATAGCTGAACTGACCGAAACCCTGATAGTTATGAAGCATACCTAACCCTAAGTCCTAATCCCGCTTTGACACTCGACCTGACATACATTCCTCCCTAACACCGCTTTGACAGTCGACTTGACGTACATTCCTCTCTAACACCGCTTTGATAATCGACTTGACGTACATTCCTCCCTAACAGCGCTTTGACAGTCGACTTCATGTACATTACTCCCTCACTCCGCTTTCACACTCGACTTCACATACATTCATCCCGAACAGCGCTTTGACATTCGACTCAACGTACATTTTTCCCTAACACTGCTTTGACACTGCACTTCTATAGCTGAAATGACCCTAAACGTGATAGTTATGAAGCATACCTATTTGACACTCGACCTGACATACATTCCTCCCTAACACCGCTTTGACACTTGACTTGACGTACTCCTCCCTAACACCGCTTTGACACTTGACTTGACGTACATTCCTCCCTAACACCGCTTTGACACTCGACTTTACATACATTCCTCCCTAACACCGGTTGACACTGGACTTCACGTACAATGCAACCCTAAGACTGCTTTGACATTCGACTCCACATACATTTTTCCCTAACACCGCTTTGACACTGCACTTCAGATATATTCCTTCCTAACAGTGCTTTGAAAGTCAACTTCAAGCACACTCATGCTGAACGCCCAGCTTCGACATTACCCTAGTTACGCTTTGGTGGAGAAATTATCTGACTTCTATAGCTGAAATGACCCTAAACCTGATAGTTATGAAGCATACCTAACCCTAAGTCCTAATACCGCCTTGACACTCAACATTACATACATTCCTCCCTAACACAGCTTTGACACTCGACTTCACATACATTCCTCCCTAACACAGCTTTGACAGTCGACTTCACATACATTCCTCCCTAACACCGCTTTGACATTCAACTTCAAATACATTCCTCCCTAACACCACTTTGACACTCGACTTCACATATATTCCTCCCTAACACCGCTTTGCCACTCGACTTGACATACATTCCTCCCTAACACTGGTTGACACTCGACTTGACATACATTCCGTGACACTGCTTTGACACTCACCTAAACATACATTCCTCCCTAACACCGCTTTGACACTCGATTTGACATACATTCCTCCCTAACACCGCTTTGACACTCGACTTGACGTACATTCCTCCCTAACATCGCTTTGACACTCGACTTCACATACATTCCTCCCTAACGCCGCTTTGACACTTGACTCCACATACATTTCTCCCTAACAACAATTTGACATTCGACTTGACATACATTCCGTGACACTGCTTTGACACTCACCTAAACATACATTCCTCCCTAATACAGCTTTGACACTCGATGGCACGTACATTTTCCCCTAATACCGCTTTGACACTGCACTTCAGATATATTCCTTCCTAACAGTGCTTTGAAAGTCAACTTCAAGCACACTCATGCTGAACGCCCAGCTTCGACATTACCCTAGTTACGCTTTGGTGGAGAAATTATCTGACTTCTATAGCTGAAATGACCCTAAACCTGATAGTTATGAAGCATACCTAACCCTAAGTCCTAATACCGCTTTGACACTCAACATTACATACATTCCTCCCTAACACCGCTTTGACACTCGACTTCACATACATTCATCCCTAACACCGCTTTGACAGTCAACTTCACATACATTCCTCCCTAACACCGCTTTGACATTCAACTTCAAATACATTCCTCCCTAACACCACTTTGACACTCGACTTCACATACATTCCTCCCTAACACCGCTTTGCCACTCGACTTGACATACATTCCTCCCTAACACTGGTTGACACTCGACTTCACGTACATTCCTCCCTAACACCGCTTTGACACTACATACATTCCTCCCTAACACCGCTTTGACACTCGACTTCACATACATTCCTCCCTAACACCGCTTTGACAGTCAACTTCACATACATTCCTCCCTAACACCGCTTTGACATTCAACTTCAAATACGTTCCTCCCTAACACCACTTTGACACTCGACTTCACATACATTACTCCCTAACACCGCTTTGCCACTCGACGTGACATACATTCCTCCCTAACACTGGTTGACACTCGACTTCACGTACATTCCTCCCTAACACCGCTTTGACACTCGATTTGACGTACATTCCTCCCTAACACCGCTTTGACACTCGACTTGACGTACATTCCTCCCTAACATCGCTTTGACACTCGACTTGACATACATTCCTCCCTAACACCGCTTTGACACTCGACTCCACGTACATTCCTCCCTAACAACAATTTGACATTCGACTTGACATACATTCCGTGACACTGCTTTGACACTCCCCTAAACATACATTCCTCCCTAATACAGCTTTGACACTCGATTGCACGTACATTTTTCCCTAATACCGCTTTGACACTGCACTTCAGATATATTCCTTCCTAACAGTGCTTTGAAAGTCAACTTCAAGCACACTCATGCCTAACACCCAGCTTCGACATTACCCTAGTTACGCTTTGGTGGAGAAATTATCTGACTTCTATAGCTGAACTGACCCTAAACCTGATAGTTATGAAGCATACCTAACCCTAAGTCCTAATCCCGCTTTGACACTCGACCTGACATACATTCCTCCCTAACACCGCTTTGACACTCGACTTCACATACATTCCTCCCTAACACTGCTTTGACAGTCGACTTCACATACATTCCTCCCTAACACCGCTTTGACATTCGACTTCAAATACGTTCCTCCCTAACACCGCTTTGACACTCGACTTCACGTACATTCCTCCCTAACACCGCTTTGCCACTCGACTTCACATACATTCCTCCCTAACACTGGTTGACACTCGAATTCACGCACATTCCTCCGTAACACCGCTTTGACATTAGACTTGACGTACATTCCTCCCTAACACCGCTTTGACACTCGACTTGACATACATTCCTCCCTAACACTGGTTGACACTCGACTTCACACGTACATTCTTCCCTAACACCGCTTTGACACTCGACTTGACATACATTCCTCCCTAACACTGGTTGACACTGCCAAACGCCGTAACGCCGTTTCTATGAAGAGATACATTACCGCAGTAGTATAGGCCGACAGGCAAAGTGATTTACCACTCTCAGCCCGACCACCGACCCCTTATGGAAATGTTTCAAAAGCCGCTAAAAGACACTCTTCGCCAATTTCGTGATCCTTACATGGAAGATGCACCAAAATTACCAATACAAAACACAGCATCAAACAGACCAGATCCTTCGAAAATATGTTCCCTGAAATATTCGGGTCATTCCGGATGGCTTAAAGATTTATGACTTGAAACCGCCAACAAACACTCCACAGAAATGGAGTACTGATCAGGAGACATTCTCGGATTTAAGACCTGGTGACAGGGGGACGCACAACTAATCTTTACATAATTTGTGACGAGACGTATTTTCCACAAAATACTTAAGTTTTAGAACCCAAGCAGCTGAACTCGCGGATCAGTACACAGGCTCTGCTTTACTTTCCAAGGTCTCGCATGCATGCAGATTAAGAGATAGAACAGCGACCAAAGAAACTATCCAAGTAGCTGAACTGACGGATCACTGAACACAGGCTCTGCTTTACTTTCCAATTAAGTAAAACAATTGAGCCTAAACTTGCCTTGCCATACACATGCCATACACATTGTCCATCATTTCACGATGGAGGGGATGTTTATGAATTGGTACACAACTGGAGTGGATGAAGCATGGCAAGGAAAGAATAATACATATCGGAAGGAAATACCAGGCGAGCTCTTTGGTAGCCTTGCTGTATATGTAGGCCTACATTTTTCAATCGATGTCAAATCCTCCTACATATATGTATGTAACATTGACACATTTTGTGTCTAAAAAAAATTAACAAAGAGTACGGTCAGTCTGTCACTTCATTCTTCCGATCACAGAAATCCTTGTATTTGAAATACTTGATACATTGAGAAAGTGACATTGTGCCGTGCACCCAAAAAAAAAGAGAAATCCTTCTAGTTTTTATATTTTAAATAGATGGAAATGTTGAATTGGATCGGTTGGATCATTCTGCCGTGATAAAAAAAAAGACTAATTAAATAGTTGATCAATTGAGAAAGTTTAATTGAGACATTCCGCCGTGATAAAAAAAAACGAGTACAAGGCCATAATTTTCATTGTGCCATTCTGCCGTCTTCCCCAAATAAGGGAGACTACGGTCATTCTGCCGCTTCATTCTGCCGGCCACAGTAATAGTCCTATTTGTAAATACTTGATAAATTGAGAGAGCTTCATTGTGCCATAGTGCCGTCGCCAAAATAAAAGAAGGCCTACACGGCCACGATTTTCATTCTGCCATTCTGATGTCTCCCCCAAAACAGACAGCATACGGCCATTCTGTCGCTTCATTCTGCCGGTCACAGAAATACTCCTTGTTCAATGTCCATGTATCACGGTCTCCAACCACCACCACCCACCCACCCACCCACCCTATTAAAGTTGAATGCCATTGGCGTAAACGCCAATAAGGAGAGGATATCTCTCTCGTGCTTGCTTACATGAAGTATGGACCTGACCCTGTACATGCAGTTAAGTATTCTCTGGAAATGATTGATATGTTTAATATAGTTTCCACGAATTGTCAAGGGTTGTCTGAGAACTTCAGATGATGTGCTGTTTTCCGCTACTTTAGAAAACAAAAATACAATGTAATTTGTTAATAAGACATCAATACTGATAAATATACTGAATATATAGCTGGTATCTTTTCTTGGGCAAAGGCGAACGTACTATGCGATGGCGGTTTCTTCCCGTCTATCCGTCTCATGTTCAGTCTTTATCTGGGACAGTTTTCTATCTACAGTTCCAAGTTTTGTTGAGTGGATACCTTAGGGGGAGCTGATGTGTCTAGTACCAAAATAGAGGTAGAGGGCATAGGTCACTGGCCTAAATAGGAAACCATCGCACCATTCATGTCTGGTCTATGTCTGTGATCATTTTCTATCCACATTTGCAATTGTTTGTGAGTGGTGGTCAGGAGCCGCAGAGAAGATTGAAAATGGGGGGGCTGAACTCTATGACTGGTGCTATCTAAGATAGGACTTATAACATTGCGGTCTCAAAAAGTGGGAGGGGGGCTGTAAGTAGAGTCATTAGGGGGAGATGAAATTTCATGAATCAAAATTTAGGTACGGTAAAGTTAAAAGGTCACTGTGACCCCAAAATCATGAAATCATTAATACGATTTTTTTCATGTCAGAAGTAATGATACAATCACACAAATACAAGACGATGTGTCACGTACCAAAATTTAAATGACATTCAAGATCACTGTGACCCCAAAATGAGAACATAGTAAAAATCGCGATTTGTTTTGTGTTCGTAGATACATTAGGGTGAGGCGATGTGTCATGTAACAAAAATATTTTTTTTAAATTATAATATCAGCAAATTACAGCAGAACAATGGCACATACGTATCTATATTTCAGCTACAGCTGGTATAATATTTAGTTAAAGGGAAATGTTCTGGGTGGGGAACTGTCCTAAGTGGGGAATAGTCCAGGTGGAGAAAAGTCCGGAGCAGAAGTGTCCTAGCCAGCTAGTTGGGAAATGTCTAGGTGAGGAATGTCCGTACACCGATTACCTCCCCTTGATGTATGAGGCCTGCAAAGTGCACACGAACTTATTAATGAACTTGAACTACGGCAGCAATCTCACGTTCGGCTATTTCCGTATTGGCGGAACAAGCCTCTCACATAGAACGCACAAATCCCCACTGGTGGGGAGCGTATGACGATCACGCAGTGAGCCGGCTAAGAAATAGTGCCTTTGTCTTGATAATCGAGAGATCCGGGTGCATTTTATTGTGAAATTCAGTTAATTTTAACCAAACGAACATAACTCATTCAAATTATACAAAACTATTTCTATGTTTAGTTGAATAATAGCAATCTATCACCAGAACTCAGCAACTGGGCTAATTTCCGCCAATACGGAAATAGACGAATGCGAGATTGGTTCAGCCGAAAATTAATTGTGTGCATGATAAGATAAGATTCTTTATTGCACTGAGCATCCCATTTGGGACAGAGTACAAAACATATAAAAAGTAGAATAAATAAGAAAGTGAACAAACAAGTGCGACGTTTCCGTTTCTGCTCCCAGAAATCCACTAGGCCAGAGGTCAGTTTTCGCAGCTAAAGTGAGTTCTGGGGCTAGATTGCTACGGCAGTGGTCTTATCATACCGGTACATAATAAGACTAGCTCTGCATACAATAACATTGTACGTGTAGGACTATATCTACGTAGAAAATTTATTAAAGTAAATTTCGGTCGTAGTTGTAGGTCCAAACAAGGTCCAAAGTCGCCTCACTTGAACATTGAGGGAGATTTCGGGCGATATCGGATGGGTTTCAGTAGGACTGATTTTGGCGATCTTTTGTTGACAGAGGTAAATAAGTCGTTGAAGACTTCGGAAGTCGACAACAATTATGGCGGGGAATGCACTTTCAGCTGTGTTGTCAGATTTTCAAGACACTGTCTCTAATTTTTCAGTTAATCGCGTTTCTCAATTCTTGCAGACACATTATATTTTTACAACTGGAATCATTTCAACAGGTACAATTCAAGTTGTAGTTGTTGTAATTTGTGTATCAATTCCTTTTTCATGAAACGTGACCCACCTGTCCATCATTCATGAGGAAAACACTGAAAATTTCAGTGAAATAAGAAACGAAGTGGTTATTAATCCGTGAAGAAAGTTGAATAGCGCGATCGGCATATTCGTCCTTTTGTGCAACTGGCGATAAAGTTTAGTGGACTCATGGAGACAACAGAGATTAGCATATGATCAGGCATGCTATTGCTAGGTAAAACAAAAATAGAATACAAATTTATAAATAGAATTATTGTCCAATCATCATAATCCAAAGTTTCCTCCCCAACAGCCTGGTTTGTCTGCCGATAGGATTAATCAGATAATTTGGGATTAAAATCCTTATCTCCAGCTGATTTAATCTTTTGTCTTATAAAAATTTGCTCATCTTTATCAATAGGAAATGACTATACATTTATTCCATGGAGGTATTTTTACCGCCCCTGTAAAACGGATCTAGCATGACTGCCCGGTTATTGGACAGGCCCTATTATTGGACACCTAGACCCAGCGGGGCTATTTTCTGGGAATATTACATGACGACAGTAATACAAATTTAATTCTACAGTTGAGTTACAAAGACACGCTGATAAATTTCTGTTTACTCACGGAATTTGTGCACGTTAAGCCCTCATGCGGGTCGAAAATAGTCTCACAAATTTGGGTGAAAAAATGCGTCAGAAAATTTCCTCCAGTTTCAGAGTTTCATTCCTGATTGCAGGTTTGATTAAATTCAACAAAATTGGGCTGAAAATGTTCCCACAAATATGGAGAAACTTCAGTCTGAATCTCAGTGTGCAATACGACAATACGAGTTTGGCAGCAACCACCTCGCTGGGGGTCTAATAACACCCCAGCCACCAGTCAGATTTTTGGACCGGATTCGGGGCCTTCGCGCACATCGCCGGAAGTGACATCATATATAGTAAAATAGATGTTTAACGAAAATTTTGATTACTTTACAAGTCTGCATAATACCTCCGTTGACCTAGCGTTAAAAAGAATTATCTGGAGATAATTTTCCCTGTTTATCTGGACAGAGCATATGAAAAGTAGTTCGCTCATGTGCAACACTAAAGGAGTCGTTTGGTCGGATTCAAACTGAACCGTGCGTTGGTTGGTTTCCCCTATACGTCATAGCAACGTAGTAAAGGTCAACTTCCGCTATTGGAGGCAGGGATGTTATTGGAGCCTGCGAAATGGAGCATGCGCTGTGGGGAGGTTGGTTTGGCAGACGATGTATATTTCTCTCCGCCACTCTGTCTAAAAATAGAACATTCCCGGGGAGCAGCCAGTTTACGATAGCATGACATGTAGCTGATAGTGGCAATAGCACTGATTGACAGCCAAGGATAATGGACACTCCCAAAAACTGCCAAATTTGGAACCGATTGAATCTTAGACGCTCATAACAAAACTCATTTGTGGCTTAAATATTCTTGGAGGTTTACTAAAGACTGTGGGAGAAACAATTCTACAGTAAGTGGATTATTTTCAAATAAATCGATCACTGAAAAAGTGTCCAATAACTGGGCGCAAACTTGCATTTTCATACCGTGGATGGCCCCTGCGTTTTAACTATTCCCAGTCTCTCCCCGTAGTTTTTCTTCAATATTTTTTTATGACGATTTATCACTAAATATGTAGTCCTTTATCCAGTGTTACTTTCTCGGCCATACGTGGTTGCATGGCCGACCTGCAGACTCTTATTCATGAAAAGTGTCCAATAACCGGGCAGTCATGCTAGTAGATACATAAGTTTTGATATTTTGAACTCCGAGAATCTTTCTATGATCCCGCCAAAGCATATCATAAATCCAAATCTAACCAGATCGATTGGCTGTATGTCCCGCTTTCAAATTGCATTTTAAAATTTTAATCTGTATTTTTTCCAACTTTTTCCGGGAATAAAAAATAGTATGTGAGAGCTGGGCTATGAAACTAGCCTCTGTCAACAGAAAAGTAAAATATCGTTGGCATTATATAGCATTAATATAAACATCGAGACATAGGTAATATAGGTTGATTTGCACATGGGAAAAGGTGTAATATCCCGATCGTGCTATTATACCACATTACGGAACACTTCACTCAATACGAAGAGGTTATTGATCAATAGAAAAGGTTGAATATCCTGATCGCGCTATTGTACGGTATTACGGAACAATATCCACTGCCAATATGAAGTCGAATACAGAATGCAATAAAACATCTATGTATCTGTGAATTAGGCCAAGCCTAGAACATATAAAAGTGACCATAGAATACTTCTTTTGTTCATATAGATATCTCTAGGTATGGGCTGTTCAAATCGCTTTTCGTCTGTCGTCCGTGCATCAGTTGTCCGTTCGTAAAATTTTTTTGTTATTGCGATTTCTCAGGAACTACGTCATGGATCTTTCTCAAATTTGGTACACAGGTTCCCCTTGGGGTCTAGTTGTGCAAGATACCTTTTCTGGTCCGATTCAAAAATCCAATATGGCTACAAGGTGGCCATCTTGGATTTCCCCATGAAACTTTTTTATCGCGATTTCTCAGGAAGTACTCCATGGATCTTTCTCAGATTTGGTACACAGGTTCTCCTTGTGGTCCAGTTGTGCAAGGTACCTTTTCTGGTCCGATTCGTAGATACAATATGGCCGCCGTGTGGCCATCTTGAATTTCCCTGTGAAACATCATCGAGAATTCTCAGAAACTACTTCATAAATCTTTCAGAAATTTGGTACACATGCCCCACATGGGGCCTAGGTACACATGTCCCACATGAGGCCTAGTTGTGCAAGATACCTTTTTTGGTCCAATTCGAAAATCCAAGTTACGCTTCAAATTAGAACAGTATTCCAGAGTTGTGATGTTGCATCACAAGATTTGGCGGATCGAACGGTGGGGCATATTCTATATATTGACTGTAGAAAATATCCAAACCTTCACCTTCTATATCAAGGAATTCAAATGATTCCGAATTAAAATGTATTTCTTCAAATTTTAAATCACTTTACTTTAGTCCATGCCGTTGCAAGTGAACTGCCCCACCATTTCGTCTGCTGACGGGTTGGCGTTTTGATCCAAGGGAGATAATCAGGATTTAGACACTTTTCAAAGTTTCAACATTACTGCACGGATCGGATCTCTTCAGTATTAATTTTGTACTATTTTCAAGCACAGTATCTTAAAAGATATCTCAAACTAGCCCAGTAAACAGAACATAATTAGCATTCGTTCCTAATTATTAAATCTTAAGTATATTTCATTGCTCATGCCAAAGTGTCAAAGAGATTTGTCTTCGCTTCCAGTACCCAATGATGACACGTGCAGAAAAAAAAATACTACAAAATGAAGACGAAGGATCCTCCGGACATTCACTTTCAGACTAACTTTGCTCATTTCACTTGTACTATTATAACCGACACCAAGTACAGTTTATAGAAATCTTGAAACTCCTGAAACTTAGAAAGATAATATCTTGGTATTTTCTAGTGTCCCTTTTTTGATCTTTTTCGCTCAAATTTGAAATTCTGCAAACAAAATTACAGATCAAGTAACAATGGACAGAAAGATCCTCATGTCATCAGCTTACAATTTTCGGACAATGATGGGTGCCAAGATCATTCAGGATCTCTCGTCTTTAATAATATTGACATCAGGATTTGCAATATAAGTGGCTGTGTCATCCACATATAAATTAGCCTCACAGTGGTCTAGACATGACACGATGTAGGTCAGTTCCTGCACGTCTAACTTTTGAAACTAGTTAGATTTCACTCAATATCAAAGTTGAGAGAGTGCGGTATCAGAGCAGATATTAATTAAAGCAGCACATTTACAGCATGTGCTTTTAATGCGCTGTCATAATAGCACAAATTCAGCTCAACGTTCACAGATTCAGCATGTGCTGCTTCATATCGGCATATGTTGCACATTTGTAAAGAAATTGATACCATTTTGCCACAATGAAATATATTCTGGTACATGTACCACAGCTTCAGATAGATATTGTAACTATTTCTAAATTTGACCCCAATTTCAGCAGTTGCCCTAAGACTCCTGAGGACATATTGCAAAGGAGGTGTTTGTGTCAGTACTGCCCGACTTGATGGCAAAACTGTGGTAATCACTGGGGCCAGTGCTGGCATTGGCAAGGAGACGGCAAGAGACCTGGCCAAAAGAGGTAAAATTGTATAAAGCCTATATTTGTCAACGTGCAACATTACTGCAAGATATAATTTCATTGGAACATTAAATTGCATATAAAAAATACTCGTATATTAAAATATTCTGAAGATGTGATTATTTTTGCAAGTTTACCGTTCAAGATCTCATCCAATAATTACATTGGGCATGTGTTTAAATAAAACTGGAATAATTTGATTGGAGACCAGATCAATATGGCAACCGACACATGGCCAGCATGACCACCAATGAGGTCATAATATTTATTTATTTATTTTATTTATTTGACCATATTTATACAGGGTAGCCTGTTCAGTGAAAAACACTGATCTCCCACAGGGCCCTGTTTTGAAGATATGGCCTCTTATGAATGCAACCCGTCCAAGAGGTTTGCTGGATTCTTTCCAAATTTATGACACATTATCGCCACGATAATGTGCATGTGACCTTTTCGACCCGATCTACGCCCCTTGATTTCTGATAGACATATGCTTCCATCAGCTATCTTGTAAACGCAATTCGTCAGTTTTTGCTATAGAGTCTTTCGAAATTCACTACACATTGTCTTCCATGTCGAGATATGCATGTGGCCTTGTCAACTCGATTCGATGTATACCCATTGATCAACTGCATCCACCAGCTACCATTTCTTGTAAAGGCAACTCGTCATAAAGTATTTGTTGGATTCCTTGAAATTTAGCCACACATTCATGACATTATAAGTTTTTCGACTTGATCTGACATTCTTTCTGAAATGCCCTTGATCAACAAATAGAACCACTTGCATCTGCTTCCTTCTGTTGTCAGAGTTTTTGCTAGATTCTTTTCAAAATTTGCCTTGCATTATCATTTTGACTTGATCCGACTTTTTTTCTGAGTTGTGCCCCTTGATTGTTGACAAGACCACACCTGTGAAGCTTTTATTCTTTTTTGTGAATGTATCCGGTGGTGTTATGTATAATTCTTGAAACATCATAATCTGGCGTATGATTACTTGAAATCATAACCACAATGATGGAGCCTGATGGACGTCCTGAAACCATTGATCACCATAATATGCTGTATTGTTTTCCTGAAACATTTGTTAACTTGGAATGGAATTATCACATACATTGTAACTTGTTCACATCAGTGATCAGTGCATTCTGATGATCATCTCCTTAGCTTCCTTTTATTGCATTTGATTATATTTATCTCCTGTTCTCCCGGCCCTTTTCTCCTTTTCTGGTTTAGCCATTTTTTGTCTACTATGTATGTTTAAGGACGTATCTAGGGTTCAGTTGAACCCTTTTGGGTATTGTCATCATCATGTACATCCATCCGCACAGCTTTCTCGTTTAATACCAAGATATCTTCAGAACAATTCACCAGAAACATCAAACCTGATGTGCACATCCATATTCTTTTTGCCGCAGAACCCTATTAAAATTGAGTCATCTCAGAGTTATCTCCCTTTGTTATGTTCAGCATATGTTACATCGTTACCGAGATATCTAGGGAAAGACTTGCCCCAGGGACATAAAACGTGTTATGCACATTCATATCATTGTGGCCTAGAACCCTACTAAAATTGAGTCATCTTGGTGTACATACATGTATATCGTTGCTATGGCAACCTAATCATTTTTTATCTCGCCTTACGAAGTAAAGGGGAGATATTGTGAGAGGGGGAAAGAGGATGTCGTCGTCGGTGTCGGTGTCGGTGTCCCCTGCCTGCAAATGAATGGGTTTTTGGTTTAGCAAGTTAAAAAAAAATCTAGAAAAATTAGAAAAAATATAAAAAAAATATAAAAAATATGGGGGGTGGGTATGCCACATGGGGGTACTACCCCTGGGGTACTCTAATGTTAAAATCCCTATGAATGAGTTTTGCGTTTAGCTGAAGTGCACATGTACATCTGTACTTGGAAAGTTTCTTGCAGTTGTCAGCTGTCATTGGATGATTATGAAACTTGGTATACATGTTTCTTATGATAAGAGGATGTACCTGTGCTATTTTTGAGAAGAAATATTAATTTTTCTCAAAATTATGGCAAATGAAGAGTTTTTTGTTTAGGTAAATTGTACATGTAGGCCTCTGCATGTATACATATACATCTACATGGTAACTTTGCTCCAGTTGTCAGCTGTCATTGGATGATTATGAAACTTGGTACACATGTTTCTTATGATTAGAGGATGTACCTGTGCTATTTTTTACAAGAAATATTAATTTTTCTCCAAATTATGGTAAATGAAGAGTTTTCTGTTTAGGTAAATTGTACATATACATGTCCATGGTAAGTTTGCTCCAGTTGTCAGCTGTCATTGGATGATTATGAAACTTGGTACACATGTTTCTTATGATAAGAGGATATACCTGTGCTATTTTTGAGAAGAAATATTAATTTTTCTCAAAATTATGGCAAATGAAGAGTTTTCTGTTTAGGTAAATTGTACATACAGGCCTCTACATGTATGCATATACATCTACATGGTAACTTTGCTCCAGTTGTCAGCTGTCATTGGATGATTATGAAACTTGGTACACATGTTTCTTATGATTGGAGGATGTACCTGTGCTATTTTTGACAAGAAATATTAATTTTTCTCCAAATTATGGCAAATGAAGAGTTTTCTGTTTAGGTAAATTGTACATGTAGGCCTCTACATGTATACATATACATCTACATGGTAACTTTGCTGCAGTTGTCAGCTCTCATTGGATGATTACGAAACTTGGTACAAATGTTTCTTATGATTGGAGGATTTATTTGTGCTATTTTTGAGATGAAATATTAATTTTTCTCCAAATTATGACAACTGATTGAGTTTTGTGTTTAGCCGAAGTGCACATGTACATCTGTACACCACAGTTTGCTGCAGTTGTCAGCTGTCATTGAATGATTATGAAACTTGGTACACATGTTTCTTATGATTAAAAGATGTACCTGTGATACCATCCATACCATCACTACCATCCTTACCATCACTACCATTCCTACCATCACTACCATCCATACCATCACTACCATCCATACCATTCCTACCATCACTACCATCCATACCATCACTACCATCCATATACCATCCATACCATCACTACCATCCATACCATAACTACCATTCCTACCACCACTACCATCCATACCATCACTACCATCCATACCATCACTACCATCCATACCATTGCTACCATTCCTACCATCACTACCATCCATACCATCACTACCATCCTACCATCCCTACCATCACTACCATCCATACCATCACTACCATCCATACCATCACTACCATTCCTACCATCACTACCATCCATACCATCACTACCATCCATACCATCACTACCATCCATACCATCACTACCATCTATGCCATCCTACCATCCATACCATCACTACCATCCATACCATCACTACCATCCATACCATCACTACCATCCATACCATCACTACCATCCATACCTTCACTACCATCCATACCATACCATCCATTCCATCACTACCATTCCTACCATCACTACCATCCATACCATTCCTACCTTCACTACCATCCATACCATCACTACCATCCATACCATCACTACCATTCCTATCATCCATACCATTCCTACCATCACTACCATCCATACCATCACTACCATCACTACCATCCATGCCATCACTACCATCCATACCATAACTACCATTCCTACCATCCATACCATCACTACCATCCATACCATCACTACCATCCATACCATCACTACCATCTATGCCATCCATACCATCACTACAATCCATACCATCACTACCATCCATACCATCACTACCATCCATACCATAACTACCATTCCTACCATCACTATCATCCATACCATCACTACCATCCATACCATCAGTACCATCCATACCTTCACTACCATCCATACCATCACATCCATACCATCACTACCATTCCTACCATCATTACCATACATACCATCACTACCATCCATACCATTCCTACCTTCACTACCATCCATACCATCCATACCATCACTACCATCACTACCATTCCTATCATCCATACCATTCCTACCATCACTACCATCCATACCATCACTACCATCCATACCATCACTACCATCCATGCCATCACTACCATCCATACCATAACTACCATTCCTACCATCACTACCATTCCTACCATCACTACCATCCATACCATCACTACCATCCATACCATCACTACCATCCATACCATCACTACCATTCCTACCATCACTACCATCCATACCATCACTACCATTTCTACCATCACTACTATCCATACCATCACTACCATCCATACCATCACTACCATTCCTACCATCACTACCATCCATGCCATCACTACCATCCATACCATCACTACCATCTATACCATCACTACCATCCATACCATCACTACCATTCCTACCATCACTACCATCCATACCATCACTACCATCCATACCATCACTACTATCTATACCATCACTACCATCCATACCATCACTACCATCCATACCATCACTACCATCCATACCATCACTACCATTTCTACCATCACTACTATCCATACCATCACTACCATCCATACCATCACTACCATTTCTACCATCACTGCTATCCATACCATCACTACCATCCATACCATAACTACCATTCCTACCATCACTACCATCCATACCATCACTACCATCCATACCATCACTACCATCACTACCATTCCTACCATCACTACCATCCATACCATCACTACCATCCATACCATCACTACCATCAATACCATCCATACCATCAATACCATCCATACCATCACTACCATCCATACCATGATGGTGATGGTAGTAATCCCACTTGGGACTGGACTATCCAGCAGTAATCCCACAGAGGACTATCCATCAGTAATAACATGGGACTGGTCCACCCAGCAGTAATCTCACACTGGAATGCCATACCAGTAATCCGACTGCACTGACCTATCCATCCTACATGGGATTAACTTTTGCCAGTAATCCCACATGGGACTGATGTTATTGTCTGTACCAGATAATCTTTTCCAGACATTATTGTCTGTACCGCATCACTTATTTCAGACCTTATTGTTTGCTCTACATGTATGCTTTCAATACTGCTGCACCTTTGGCGGATGACCCCGCAAGGCGAGATGTTGGGGTTCTCAGAACGCTTGTTATGTCTTGGTACATACTGTGTAAGGTGTCGCGATAAATATACATGTCTATGACAGATTTAGATTTTGCAACAGCTACATTTCTTTCTCCCAGAAATATCATGGTTCTGGCAAGTATACAAGTCAATTCACCTTGTACCCCAGAGTTTTCTGCCACAGAAAAGTTTATTGGTAATATTCTTTGTTGAGTAACACTGTTTATCATTTTTGCTTACAGAGATTACACCTGGAGGAGTTGCTGTTCGATGAGACATTCCACATTAAGAATAACTATTACACCGTTATTGACCATAGCATGCATCTGCAAAATCTACGTATAAATCAGCCAGATGTTTACTTTGAAGGAGTGGAGGCCTTTGACAGATGTCGTTAGGATATAGATGTCAATTGGGAGTTCAACACCACTCAGTGGAGAAAGAAACAAGAACAGTTAATAGCTCAATATGTGAACTCTACCCGCATGGGAAGTTCCAGAGTGCAGCCCGCAATGGCTGTGTATCACGGGCAAATTCCCAAACTCTTCCCCAAGAGTATGTTTCTGAACTATCTATCAAATGACCCATATCGATTTTGAAAGGTCAGTCTCTTCGTTTTCAACACCGTTTCCCAAGTTCGTCGAACCCGGCATCTCTTCGTCACAAAGTCATGCATTTGTTTCAACGTGGATACTATTCACAAGTGCTGGCCCTGATAAGCAAAACTCGAACAGATCAGCTACCAGCAACAGACATGTCAATACCTGAAAGTGACCCTGTAGTTGACCCGACAAACAGCTCACGGGGACCTGTCTCAGAGAAATGTAAGAAGACTATCACACGTGACTGTCTTGTTCAGTCTCTATATGTATTTCGAATCAGTAATTTGGCTCTACCTCTGACGGTGTACGACAACTATAAAAGACAGTCTCTTCAGTGCGGAGTGTTGGAGCTTCAGGTAGTTGATGAGGACATGGTTATTGCTATCATGAACAACTACAGTGATGAGGACGGATCCTTGATTGAATTTGATTATGTTCACACAACTGCCATGGCAACAGAACTTGGATTCGAATGTACTTGCTCATGCAAGATATATAGCACATTGCTGGATGGTATTCACAGGTACTAGGCATTGCTGTGGAGGATTTCAGTTCCAGATTTCTATTCACAGGTACTGTGCATTGCTGTCGAAGATTTCAGTTCCAGACTTTTATATTTTTGAAAGCGTCGTTAAACCTTAGCTCACTCTCACTCCCTCAAATCATCTACATTGTCATTGTCGTGATGTGACTGAAAAATTGTTGAAAACGGCGTTAAATCCTACTCACTCACTCACTCCAGACTTCTATTCACGGATGCTACATGTAGGCATTGCTGTCGAGGATTTCAGTTTTATATCTCTATTCACAGCCACTGTGCATTGTCAGGGAAGATTTCAGTTCAGATTTCTATACACAGGTACTGTACATTGCTGTCGAAGATTTCAGTTCCAGACTTCTATTCACAGGTACTGTGCATTGCTGTCGAAGATTTCAGTTCCAGACTTCTATTCACAGGTACTGTGCATTGTCATGGAGATTTGTAGGAGCTGCTGCAGTTGTTGGAAATTTGGGAATTTGCCTGTGTTACACGTCCATTGCGGGCTGCACTCTGGAACTTCCATTACAGATTGAGCTCTTAACTGTTCTTTTGGCTTGTGTTCACAGGAAATGTACATTGTCATGAAAATGTTCCCTCATGCAGGCCTTATTTTTTCAAAATCTGGCGTGAACGATTTACCGTTCGCGTGATTTTTTGCGTACGTAACCGATCGTTCGGTTACGCACCAAGTTCGCTGCGTAACCGATCGGTTACGTGAAAGGTTACGTAAATTTAATCCATATTACCATTTGCTCAAGGACACAAACAATATTCGAGAAAAAAATAACTGCCAACCACGCTGTCTGACGTAATGCCGCTGCTCTCTCTTGCCCCGGTAATTGTGGCAAATTCAAACTGCTCGACATGAACATTACGACACTTGACAGCCACATTGTGATATTTTCCCGTCACACGACTATTGTGTATTCACTAATGATTAATTGCCATACCATTTATAAACCGACGGAATCTATCCTTAATTTATAATAGAACAGCTGTAAATCCAATCTGTAAACCCGCCCTAGTCCGTATCATCAGTTTGCCATGAGGCTTATGTCTGTCCCATTCTGATTTTGACTCCAGGGGTGAAAGAGCACGCATACACAATTAACTGTTTTCCCATTGTTCAAACAAAAGATATTTATTCTCCCGAAACCATGAGAACATTACACTAGTGTGAAAAGAATAAAGATTATCTTACTGTTAATAAGAGAACAAATACCAACGAAATGCTATTTGATTTACAGAGAAACTTAACTACAATCCATCTCCCCCACAGTTTTCATTGTTTTTGGACATGAACCACACTGGCCGGGATAGACTCACTTGAGTCACTTGGCAAAATCAACAGGGGTGAAAGATGTAACAAAGCTGAACACGAGTTCATATTTATTTGATCATATGAATATTTTATACCCGTCAAAACGGTGGCATTATTTCAATGACATAAGAATAAGGTAACGGTTCATTCGAATACAAAACCCAAGAATGATGGTGTTGTAATTTGCATGCGACGGTCTTTCCCCCCCCCCGTGATCACCAGACTTCATGATTGAGATCGCCCGGGACTGGCAGCACGTGTTGAGGTCAACATGCTGTAAATGGCAGTGCTGACCTATTTCCATCTGGGCATGCGTAATTATCTGGCCAGTGAAAACGAACCACTCCGACACAAACAATTTAACCAGGCCAGCAATTCATGATTTATCAAACAACCACCGCCGTGTAAATTAGCCTACCAGTCGACAACAGGAGAAAGAGAAAGTGCACGGTATACGCGCAAATATAACTGTCGCCACCTATTTTATTTCCAGTTTGTGCAGACAGACACTGCCGACTTATGAAAATAAGCTAGCAGATAAAATTCACCCCACGTGAACGGCGACCGTTCGCGTAAAATACGATTTGCGTAACCTTCACGTAACCTGAACGAGCGTTCGCGTCAAAAAATAAGGCCTGCTCATGCAGACAACTGACATGTTTCCTCATCTGTGTCTTGCTCTGGCTGTTCAGTGCAATTTGACTAATGCATAATTTTTTTCTTCAAATCTTTGCATGTACATTAAACATGTTAAAGTGTATTTCACATGTAATATGTTACCAATTGCCATGTGGCATTGCATTTTGACTTCAAATCATCGTGATATCACTGAAATATTGTTGAAAGCGTCGTTAAACCTTAGCTCACTCTCACTCCCTCAAATCATTTTCTTTGTCATTGTCTCTGGAGTTTTTTAATACCAGCTCAGCAATTGTACAGGCTCCCAATTTAACCCATACAGACGTCTTTCCACAGTTTTCTGAAATGTTCTGTTTTTTTTACATATATGTACATCATCCCAGAAGATTTTAGTAACCTACTTCCCTGTCACTCTCTCTCCTCACATTTATTTTGTATCTTCAGTATCTGTGAACATGGTACTGGTAGTCCACAAGTAGTTTTTTTTATACAATAATGAGATTACTACTTTTCTTTCATCTTATCAATGGAACCCTTTTAAATCTCTAATCTATTGGCATACTTTATCTGAATGAATTATTTTCATCCAGTATATTACTGCAGGCAGTCACGTCCTAATTGTTCTACCTCACAAATGTGTACCACTGGCAGAGATACATTACAACTTTACCAATGTGATTTAATTTGTTTTGTCACTTTATAGGTGATCAATAAATGTTTAGATCTGTAAAAGTCTGGCCTGTAAGACAGATAGGCATGTACCAAGCCACGATTCTGTATAAATGGTTTGACGAAACCAATTTTATTCACTTGAGTCCTACATGTATCATATTACCGTTACCAGAGTTCCTGTATTAATCTTTGATTGCATTGAACTTAATTGTATTTCATCTCATGCAAAATTTCAAATGGACTTAACTATGTGGTAGTGAATATATTTCCAAACTACACTATTGTTAAGCCATTCTCAGAGTTCCTTCATACATGTACATGTTCTCTCTTAATGGTGGCTATTTTTAATTAAGCGACTCCTGATGAGGGTTGGCTGGTGGTAACATACTTCCAATGTTCCCGAACAAACCCGAAACACAGGCATATACAGGTGTGATTGAAAAGTGAACCAGCATTAATTGAACTAGCATCCTGTAATCCCGTGTAGGCTGTGTAGAGTCTGCAAATTACATACGGTAATTCCCCTAATAATTCGATCACCGGAAGTGCAGCAAAAATGGCTTATATCTGGAAATATTTTTGATGGCACCAACTACAAAGTGTCCAATTTTGTCATTATATTGCGTTTCTTAAATTTGAATGAAGAATGGGACAGTTCCTTTTTCTCTGTGTTTGAATAACAGACATGAAAAGTGAACTTCCTGTGATTGAATTATTAGGGGAAGTACCGTAGGCTTTAAGCTGAATAGACTTTCGAATGAAAGGCGCAGCAATGATTTGCCATATTGCCACCACTGACTGGCATATCTGGCTGGTCAAGTGTATCTGCCAATCAGTGATGTCAGACGGCTTACTTTGCTTGTGCTGTTCACTTCCAAGTCTATGGGCTTTGTATGAATCTAATCATTACACAACTTTAAAATCCATGGGCAAAGAGCCCGAGTACGTCAATTGTATTGTCATATGTATTGTCACGATGCTTTTATGCATGTTTGGTGAAACCTTTAAAAATTCAACCACAGGATGTACCATTTTCTACAATAAAATCAGGGGGTGATATAACTTATAGGACAGGAAGTTGTAATTGCAGTTTTAATAGAACAAATATTTTGTTATTGTGGTATTCTGGTGGATAACCCAGATTTGGATACCTCACTGCAATTCTATATTCGAAAACCATAGTTAAAGTTCTCTTTGGTAACTTGTGTGTTAGAAAAAACTGGTTTTTGGTTCTATAATTGAGTTTCTGATTACTTTGGTCATTCGGCCTTCCATAATTGTATTTGTGGGGTTTTTTACCCCCGCCCCAGCAATTTTTGCTGACTGCTGGGTATTTTGTTATTATTGTACTTAGTTTTGTACAACTGCACTGTGATGGAAATAATAATAAACTGTTCAAACCATACATATGTTATTCTTTATTCATTCCAAAACCCCTTCAACCCATATGGACTGCATGTATCATGTATTTGTTTTAGAAAGCGAGTGTATGATGAATTGTGTCCCTTCACCTGTCGTGCTGTCTGTACGTTTCTTGTGCGAGTTGTATATCTGAACATTTATTTAGTCGCAATTTCATCATAATGTATCATTAGGGGAAGGCATCTGAACGGGGAAGTTCATTAGGGGAAGGCATCTGTAAGGCGGTCAGTTGCCTATACAGGTGGAGTTGAATCGAAATTTTTTTTTCCTAAAATGAATGTTTTTTATGTAACCGCTATCTGACATTACACAATATGTGAAATTTATAGCCTGATTGCTTTCAGATTAGTTATGACAAGAACATAAAAACCGGAAATATGTGCTATTTCGTAAAAAAAAAAGGTCCTAATTGAGCCATTGAAACACATTTAGATAAGTGAAGATGCTTAAATTTATGCAAAATCGTTAGTGATCCATATATCTGATGCCATTCAGCTGTTCAATACGAAAAATTCTTATTACTTACTCCTATATCACGAGAATGACTCTAGACACACCAAATTTGTATCACACATGCATATGACCTGTTGAATCTGGATCTGATTCGGCGCAAGCTCACAAGATATTGTCGCACATCCTTGACCTTTTGATATGTGATGACCCCGTCACCTCTGCGTTGACCCATGACATCGGCCTTGACCTTTGACCTTGGGTTTAAAACTGATAGTACAATCGGAATGCACTATCGCAAATTTTATTTTGAGGTCAGAGGTTAAGGTCAAGGTCATGGTTCAACTCAAAGGTCACGGGCTCATCACATATCAAAAGGACAAGGTCGTCCGACAATATCTTGTGACCTTGCGTGAAGGTCAAAGTCATACCCAAATTTTCTAATCAAGATTTTTATATGAAGGTCAAGGTCAGAATTGACCTCAGATTCGTGACCTCTGACCCCGATATAGGTTTAGGGCAAAGTTTGAGTTCAGTCGGTGACAGCAAAAATTCTGACCAAAATTTTGCTAAGGGGGTCACCCTTAGGTGTTTTTGGAGGTCAAGTTTCAACCTTCACCGAATCACCTCAAATTTTGTGTATATAGGTTTTTGAGGTCCCTGATCACGAATCCGAGGTCAAAATTTGGATTGGTTCGATAGAAAAAAAGTGTCCATTGAAGCCTAGGTTAAATATTGGAATTTTCAAAAATCTTCAAAGGTCCATTCTCTAACCACACCAAATTTGGAACGGATTGGAGAAATATTGGGTCAGGCCCATGTTAAGCAAGGCAATCCCATTGAGACCTGGGTTAAATATCGGAAATTTTCTATTGGACCTGTTGGCCTCAAATTTTGTGTGTATAGGTTTTTGAGGTCGCTGATTACGAATCCGAGGTCAAATTTGGCCTAATCCCCAAAAAAGTCCAAAATTGTCGCGGCAGTCTACCAAGCCAGAAAATTTCGTTATTTAGAAGCAGAAATTTAAAAAACTAAAAGACGAAATGCCACAAAATGTGGTGCCTACTCCAAAGGAGTTACGGACTACAAACTGTGAAAATTTTAGGTCAATCCGTTTTGTATGGAAAAATTTTATTGGAAAAAAAGTAACATTGCAAACGAAATTTTAGGGTAAAAAAACAGGTCTCAATTCGAAATTTCTCCACTGTTTCTCAGCCAAAAAAGCTAGTTCTGACATAATACTGTCTCCAATGTGTCAGCTTTCGAATAGTGCAATCTAGGGTGAGATCGAACCCAAACTTTTCGGTGGTCAGAATAACCCCGGAGGTACCCCTAAATTTGACCTTTTTGCTACTTTTTGTCCTCCGCCACGAAGTGGTGGGAGGACTTGGAAATGCTAGCCGTCCGTCCTTCCGTCCGTCCGTCCCACATCTTGTGAACGCGATATCTTGAGAACAATTCGACCAATCGACTTCTAACTTGAGAAGGTGCTTCACATCAGTTAGACGGCCATTGGTATTGATTTTCACTGTGGTACGTAATCCAAGATGGCTGCCATCGACCATATTGGATTCTGTCCGTCCCACATCTTGTGAACGCGATATCTCAAGAACAATTCGACCAATCGACTTCAAACTTGAGAAGGTGCTTCACATCTGTTAGACGGCCATTGGTATTGATTTTCACTGAAGTGCGTAATCCAAGATGGCCGCCATCAACCATATTGGATTCTGTTCATCCCACATCTTGTGAACGCGATATCTCAAGAACAATTCCACCAATCAACTTCAAGCTTGGGAAGGTTCTTCACATCAGTCAGACGGCCATTGGTATTGATTTTTACTGAGGTACGTAATCCAAGATGGCTGCCATTGACCATGTTGGATTCCATCCGTCCCAGATCTTGTGAACGCGATATCTCGAGAACAATTCAACCAATCGACTTCAAACTTGGGAAGGTTCTTCACATCAGACGGCCATCGGTATTGATTTTCACTGAGGTACGTAATCCAAGATGGCTGCCATTGACCATATTGGATTCTGTCCATCCCACATCTTGTGAACGCGGTATCTCGACAACAGTTTGACCAATCCACTTCACACTCGAGAATGTGCTTCGCATCAGTTAAACGGCCATTACGGCCATTGGTATTGATTTCACTGAGGTACGTAATCCAAGATGGCTGCCATTGACCATATTGGATTCCATCCGTCCCAGATCTTGTGAACTCGATATCTCGAGAACAATTCAACCAATCGACTTCAAACTTGGGAAGGTTCTTCACATCAGTTAGACGGCCATTGGTATTGATTTTCACTGAGGTACGTAATCCAAGATGGCTGCCATGGACCATATTGGATTCTGTCCATCCCACATCTTGTGAACGCGGTATCTCGACAACAGTTTGACCAATCCACTTCAGACTCGAGAATGTGCTTCGCATCAGTTAAACGGCCATTGGTTTTGATTTTCACTGAGATACTTAATCCAAGATGGCTGCCATGGACTATATTGGATTCACTCCGTTCCACATCTTGTTAACACGATATCTCAAAAACAAATCAACCGATCGACTTCAAACTTGGGAAGGTTTTTCACATCAGTTAGACGGCCATTGGTATTGGTTTTCACTGAAGTACATAATCCAAGATGGCTGCCATTGACCATATTGGATTCTGTCCATCCCACATCCTGTGAACGCGATATCTCGAGAACAGTTCGACCAATCGACTTCAAACTCGAGAATGTGCTTCACATCAATTAGACGGCCATTGGTATTGATTTCCACTGAGGTACATAATCCAAGATGGCTGCCATTGATATTGGATTCCATCCGTCTCGGATCTTGTGAACGTGATATCTTGACAACAATTTGACCAATCAACTTCAAACTCGAGACAGTGCTTCACATCAGTTAGACAGCGATTGGTATTGATTTTCATTGAGGTAGTATGTAATCCAAGATGGGATGGCTGCCATTGACCATCTTGGATTTCAGTCACCCATATTGTACCCATCTGTGTTGTGAACGCAATATCTTGATCTATTCCACTCATCGATTTATAAATCTCACAATCCACAAATCCATATACAACTACAGACTTACTTTCCAGTGTTACACTACCCATTACTGCTTCCCAAACCTCCTCAAATTGTCTCAACAATTCCAGATGAACGTCTCTTTCCACATACACATATCAACTTTCCACGTTATATTTAAGGAGATATTGGAAGCGTATATGCTGTATGCTCTCAAACAGGCTACTTGGCGGAGGACCTGCTAGCTACTCAGCTTGTTTAAATACGTATTAAAATTTGCTGATTTTTTGCATGATACTTTCTTATGATGCCCTATGTAATATATAGAAATTTCGGCTCTAACTCCATGTAAATTTCTGAGAAATTTGGAAAAAACGTTTTTACCTTCCTAGCTTGGTAACATTTGCCAAAAAATTCAGTAGCACTTAGAAAAAAATTAAAAACAATATAAAATTTTGAGCAATAATTTAAAAAAAAAATGTCATAAATTAGACAACATTCTAGACTAGCGGCCTGCCAAATTTCAAGGCTCTAGGTCAAAAGGAACCCCCTAATTCCAGGCACTTTTATAAAATTATGTGCTTTTCGAAGTTTGGTCATTTTTCATACAAAACGTGAATTGAAGTAGCTATTCCCCCTCAACTCATTTTTTTTTGCCAAAAAGGCCCTACTTTCCTAAATTGAAGGGGGTATTCAGGGGAGTTTTTCGCATTGGCATTTGGCCATAAAATTTCGCCTGAGGGTTTACGTTTTCGGGTCGAATCGGCTACCCCGGCAAATCTACCAAGCTGGCCATTTCCACAACAACCCTTTTAGGGTTCCCGTGGTCCGATTTCCTCCATTTTTTCACTAGGAAGTAGCCCTTGGCCAGCTCTATCTCCTAGTGAAAGAAACGCAGTTTATTGGCGGCCATCTTGGATATGCAAATTCCAAGTGGTTAAAACGAACCCCACTCCGGGAACAGTTGCCGATCGGCAATTGTTTACGAAACTCGAAATGGTATCTAATTAGGGTTAGGGTTAGGGTTAGGGGTTAGGGTTAGGCTTTAGGGGTTCTAGTCCGCCAATTTTTTCCTACTTAATTCGATTTAAGCATGGACGTCCCTACGTGTAATGGACTTCTCGTTCCTTTTAGGTCACCCGTCCATGGACGGGGTTACATATAAGGGCCTTAACCCTAACCCGATCCTTACCTATAAGGGACCCGTCCTTACTTACAAGGGACTTAGCCCTACCCAAAATTGGACGTCTTTACTTATAAGGGCCCTAACCCACACCCTGTCCTTACTTATTAGGCACGTTGGACGCCGTGACTTAGGGGTTGGGGGTAGGATAATTTTGGCCGCCGAGGACGTCGATGGACGCCCTTACTTAATTCAGTTAAGTAGCTTAAACTGGCCGCCTTGGACGCGTGACTTAAGGGTTAGGAAGTCGAATAATTTTGGACGCCGATGGACGTCCCTTACTTAATTCAGTTAAGTAGGTGGAAACCGCCCGCCTTGGACGCGTGACTTAAAGAGTTAGGAAGTCGAATAATTTTGGACGCCGAACTTCAAAAAATCATATTAAAAAAACTATAAAAAAATTTCGTAAAACGGTTTGTTGCAATGTGTTTGTTATTTTTCACTGATTTTTTAAAATATTTTTATAGATCGATACTTCAAAGTTCGATTTTTTTATATCTCTCCTCAAGGCGACCTATGTTGCGATTTCAAGAAAAGCGTACAGCCTCTGTATTTCGTGCATTAGTTCTACAGAACCTAGAAACCTTCGGTTTTTTGCCTCGTATTCGTTAGTCCTAGGTCCTAGCTACCGGAAATGGGTCACCAGGGCCCTAGCAATGAAAAATTGACGCAGCTACACTCGAAAAACGCAATGCACCAAAACGTAAAAAATGACTTTTGCAAATGTGCAAATTGTTTTCTCGAAAACGTGAACAGAGGATCCAGTCTCCTTGAGTTTCGACGAAAACCAATCACTCTCCAACTATGTTAAATGCCGCGACAAGCTAGCATTCTATGTCTTTGTTTGTAATAGTGACCTAATGGTTTGACCTTAGAGTCAACTTTATCTTTCGTGTATCTTGACTTTCTGAAAAGATGGCTTTGAAAACTGAAAACTGCATTCGAAAGATCTTGTAAGGTAAAGTATTACCTGTCAAGATCAAGGCCACGGAGTCTCTATTTTCCCTATGAAAAATTTGCGAATTTTTGAAAAATTGAAATTAAAAAAAATTAAAGGAAGCTATGAACTGCGCCCCGCTCACCGTGGCTGTGAGGTCACAAGGAGGCGATTTCAAATCTGAAAACCGTTTTGCAAAATTCGTATTATTTTTAGAGTTATGGCCGTTTGAATTTTTGGGCCAAATTTAATAAATTCAAAAAATCATATTAAAAAAACTATAAAAAAATTTCGTAAAACGGTTTGTTGCAATGTGTTTGTTATTTTTCACTGATTTTTTAAAATATTTTTATAGATCGATACTTCAAAGTTCGATTTTTTTATATCTCTCCTCAAGGCGACCTATGTTGCGATTTCAAGAAAAGCGTACAGCCTCTGTATTTCGTGCATTAGTTCTACAGAACCTAGAAACCTTCGGTTTTTTGCCTCGTATTCGTTAGTCCTAGGTCCTAGCTACCGGAAATGGGTCACCAGGGCCCTAGCAATGAAAAATTGACGCAGCTACACTCGAAAAACGCAATGCACCAAAACGTAAAAAATGACTTTTGCAAATGTGCAAATTGTTTTCTCGAAAACGTGAACAACGAGGTCATTCTAAAGTATTATCGGGGTCACTGATCACGAATCCGAGGTCAGAATTGACCTTGACCTTGACCTTGAAATCGAGTAGCTAACATATGACCTTGACTTTGACTGTGTCGGAAGGTCAGAAGATATTATCGGACGACCTTGACCTTTTCATATGTAATGACCCCTTGACCTCTGTGTTGACTCATGACCTTGACCTTGACCTGCGACCTTGGGGTCAGAAACGCGATAGTACAATCGGAATGCACTATCGCAAATTTGACCTTGAGGTCCAAGGTCAAGGTCATAGGTCAACGCAGAGGTCAAGGGGTCATCACATATCAAAAGGTCAAGGTCGTCCGATATTATCTTCTGACCTTCCGACACGGTCAAAGTCAAGGTCATATGTTCGATACTCGATTTCAAGGTCAAGGTCAAGGTCAAGGTCAATTCTGACCTTGCCATAAGGTAATATCGAGGTCACCGTTCACGAATCCGTGGTCGAATTTGGCCTTGATCGTGACCTTGACCTTGAAAATCACGTTTTGGTTTCAAGTCGAGATTAAGGTCAAATCGAAAAGCAACGAAAAATTGACGCAGCTACACTCGAAAAATGGAGGTACACCAATGCGCAAAAATGACTTTTGCAAAATGTGCAAATTGTTTTCTCGAAAACGTGGACAACGAGGTCATTCTAAAGTATTATCGGGGTCACTGATCACGAATCCGACCTCAGAATTGACCTTGACCTTGACCTTGATCTCGAAATCGAGTATCGAACATTGCAGTATAAGTTTGACCGTGTCGGAAGGTCACGTGATATAAGCGCGCGACCTTGACCTTTTGATATGTGATGACCCCGTGACCTCTGCGTTGACCCATGACCTTGACCTTGACCTGTGACCTTGGGGTCAAAAATGCGAAAACACAATCGAAATGCACTATCGCAAATTTGACCTTGAGGTCGAAGGTCAAGGTCATAGGCCAACAGCAAGGTCAATGGGTCATCACATATCAAAAGGTCAAGGTCGTCCGATATTATCTTCTGACCTTCCGACACGGTCAAAGTCAAGGTCATATGTTCGATACTCGATTTCAAGGTCAAGGTCAAGGTCAAGGTCAAGGTCAAGGTCAATTCTGACCTTGCCATAAGGTAATATCGAGGTCACCGTTCACGAATCCGTGGTCAAATTTGGCCTTGACCGTGACCTTGACCTTGAAAATCACGTTTTGGTTCAGTCAAGGTCAAGGTCAAGGTCAAGGTCAAGGTCAAATCGGCTCAAGGACCCGGTAGAACCGGCGCTGCTGATTTCAAATCTGAAAACCATTTTGCAAAATTCGTATTACTTTTAGAGTTATGGCCCTTTGAACCCTAGCCCCATTGAAGCCTAGGTTAAATATTGGGATTTCAAAAAATCATATAAAACAAACTGTAAGGAATTTTCTAAAACCGTTTAGTGCATTGTGTTTGTGATTTTTCACTGCGTTTTTTTAATATTTTTATATATTGTTACTGAAAAGTTCGATTTTTTGATATCTCTCTTCAAGGCGACCTATGTTCCTCGAAAATGAAAAACGTACAACGTCTGTATTTCGGGCATTACTTCTACAGAACCTAGAAACCTGCGGTTTTTTGCCTTGTTTTCGTTAGTCCTAGGTCCTGGCTACCGGAAATGGATCACCAGGGCCCTAGCAACGAAAAATTGACGCAGCTACACTCGAAAAATGGAGGTACACCAATGCGCAAAAATGACTTTTACAAAATGTGCAAATTGTTTTCTCGAAAACGTGGACAACGAGGTCATTCTAAAGTATTATCGGCGTCACTGATCACGAATCCGACCTCAGAATTGACCTTGACCTTGACCTCGAAATCGAGTATCGAACATTGCAGTATAAGTTT
Source organism: Hanleya hanleyi (assembly GCA_036873755.1). Classification (NCBI taxonomy): domain Eukaryota; kingdom Metazoa; phylum Mollusca; class Polyplacophora; order Lepidopleurida; family Hanleyidae; genus Hanleya; species Hanleya hanleyi. The sequence continues at coordinate 8,029 of JAVTVY010031996.1, read as the reverse complement.
GACCGTATCGGAAGGTCATGTGATATAAGCGCGCGACCTTGACCTTTTGATATGTGATGACCCCGTGACCTCTGCGTTGACCCATGACCTTGACCTTGACCTGTGACCTTGGGGTCAAAAATGCGAAAGCACAATCGAAATGCACTATCGCAAATTTGACCTTGAGGTCGAAGGTCAAGGCCAAGTTCATAGGCCAACAGCAAGGTCAATGGGTCATCACATATCAAAAGGTCAAGGTCGTCCGATATTATCTTCTGACCTTCCGACACGGTCAAAGTCAAGGTCATATGTTCGATACTCGATTTCAAGGTCAAGGTCAAGGTCAAGGTAATATCGCGGTCACCGTTCACGAATCCGTGGTCAAATTTGGCCTTGACCGTGACCTTGACCTTGAAAATCACGTTTTGGTTCAGTCAAGGTCAAAGTCAAGGTCAAGGTCAAATCGGCTCAAGGACCCGGTAGAACCGGCGCTGCTGATTTCAAATCTGAAAACCGTTTTGCAAAATTCGTATTACTTTTAGAGTTATGGCCCATTGAACCCTAGCCCCATTGAAGCCTAGGTTAAATATTGGGATTTCAAAAAATCATATAAAAAAAACTGTAAGGAAATTTGTAAAACCGTTTAGTGCATTGTGTTTGTGATTTTTCACTGAGTTTTTTAAATATTTTTATATATTGTTACTCAAAAGTTCGATTTTTTGATATCTCTCGTCAAGGCGACCTATGTTCCTCGAAAATGAAAAGCGTACAATGTCTGTATTTCGGGCATTACTTCTACAGAACCTAGAAACCTGCGGTTTTTTGCCTTGTTTTCGTTAGTCCTAGGTCCTGGCTACCGGAAATGGATCACCAGGGCCCTAGCAACGAAAAATTGACGCAGCTACACTCGAAAAATGGAGGTACACCAATGCGCAAAAATGACTTTTGCAAAATGTGCAAATTGTTTTCTCGAAAATGTGGACAACGAGGTCATTCTAAAGTATTATCGGGGTCACTGATCACGAATCCGACCTCAGAATTGACCTTGACCTTGACCTTGACCTCGAAATCGAGTATCGAACATTGCAGTATAAGTTTGACCGTGTCGGAAGGTCACGTGATATAAGCGCGCGACCTTGACCTTTTGATATGTGATGACCCCGTGACCTCTGCGTTCACCCATGACCTTGACCTTTACCTGTGACCTTGGGGTCAAAAATGCGAAAGCACAATCGAAATGCACTATCGCAAATTTGACCTTGAGGTGGAAGGTCAAGGTCAAGGTCATAGGCCAACAGCAAGGTCAATGGGTCATCACATATCAAAAGGTCAAGGTCGTCCGATATTATCTTCTGGCCTTCCGACACGGTCAAAGTCAAGGTCATATGTTCGATACTCGATTTCAAGGTCAAGGTCAAGGTCAAGGTCAATTCTGACCTTGCCATAAGGTAATATCGAGGTCACCGTTCACGAATCCGTGGTCAAATTTGGCCTTGACCGTGACCTTGACCTTGAAAATCACGTTTTGGTTCAGTCAAGGTCAAGGTCAAGGTCAAGGTCAAGGTCAAATCGGCTCAAGGACCCGGTAGAACCGGCGCTGCTGATTTCAAATCTGAAAACCATTTTGCAAAATTCGTATTACTTTTAGAGTTATGGCCCTTTGAACCCTAGCCCCATTGAAGCCTAGGTTAAATATTGGGATTTCAAAAAATCATATAAAAAAAATTGTAAGGAATTTTCTAAAACCGTTTAGTGCATTGTGTTTGTGATGTTTCACTGAGTTTTTTTAATATTTTTATATATTGTTACTCAAAAGTTCGATTTTTTTATATCTCTCGTCAAGGCGACCTATGTTCCTCGAAAATGAAAAGCGTACAACGTCTGTATTTCGGGCATTACTTCTACAGAACCTAGAAACCTGCGGTTTTTTGCCTTGTTTTCGTTAGTCCTAGGTCCTGGCTACCGGAAATGGGTCACCAGGGCCCTAGCAACGAAAAATTGACGCAGCTACACTCGAAAAATGGAGGTACACCAATGCGCAAAAATGACTTTTGCAAAATGTGCAAATTGTTTTCTCGAAAACGTGGACAACGAGGTCATTCTAAAGTATTATCGGGGTCACTGATCACGAATCCGACCTCAGAATTGACCTTGACCTTGACCTTGACCTCGAAATTGAGTATCGGACATTGCAGTATAAGTTTGACCGTGTCGGAAGGTCACGTGATATAAGCGCGCGACCTTGACCTTTTGATATGTGATGACCCCGTGACCTCTGCGTTGACCCATGACCTTGACCTTGACCTGTCACCTTGGGGTCAAAAATGCGAAAGCACAATCGAAATGCACTATCGCAAATTTGACCTTGAGGTCGAAGGTCAAGGTCAAGGTCATAGGCCAACAGCAAGGTCAATGGGTCATCACATATCAAAAGGTCAAGGTCGTCCGATATTATCTTCTGACCTTCCGACACGGTCAAACTTATACTGCAATGTTCGATACTCGATTTCAAGGTCAAGGTCAAGGTCAAGGTCAATTCTGACCTTCCCATAAGGTAATATCGAGGTCACCGTTCACGAATCCGTGGTCAAATTTGACCTTGACCGTGACCTTGACCTTGAAAATCACGTTTTGGTTCAATCAAGGTCAAGGTCAAGGTCAAGGTCAAATCGGCTCAAGGACCCGGTAGAACCGGCGCTGCTGATTTCAAATCTGAAAACCGTTTTGCAAAATTCGTATTACTTTTAGAGTTATGGCCCTTTGAACCCTAGCCCCATTGAAGCCTAGGTTAAATATTGGGATTTCAAAAAATCATATAAAAAAAACTGTAAGGAATTTTCTAAAACCGTTTAGTGCATTGTGTTTGTGATTTTTCACTGAGTTTTTATAATATTTGTATATATTGTTACTCAAAAGTTCGATTTTTTGATATCTCTCGTCAAGGCGACCTATGTTCCTCGAAAATGAAAAACGTACAACGTCTGTATTTCGGGCATTACTTCTACAGAACCTAGAAACCTGCGGTTTTTTGCCTTGTTTTCGTTAGTCCTAGGTCCTGGCTACCGGAAATGGATCACCAGGGCCCTAGCAGCGAAAAATTGACGCAGCTACACTCGAAAAATGGAGGTACACCAATGCGCAAAAATGACTTTTGCAAAATGTGCAAATTGTTTTCTCGAAAACGTGGACAACGAGGTCATTCTAAAGTATTATCGGGGTCACTGATCACGAATCCGACCTCAGAATTGACCTTGACCTTGACCTTGACCTCGAAATCGAGTATCGAACATTGCAGTATAAGTTTGACCGTGTCGGAAGGTCACGTGATATAAGCGCGCGACCTTGACCTTTTGATATGTGATGACCCCGTGACCTCTGCGTTGACCCATGACCTTGACCTTGACCTGTGACCTTGGGGTCAAAAATGCGAAAGCACAATCGAAATGCACTATCGCAAATTTGACCTTGAGGTCGAAGGTCAAGGTCAAGGTCATAGGCCAACAGCAAGGTCAATGGGTCATCACATATCAAAAGGTCAAGGTCGTCCGATATTATTTTCTGACCTTCCGACAAGGTCAAAGTATGACTTAAATGTTCGAACCGAATTTTTTAGGTCAATTTTGAGGTCAAGGTCAAATCTGACCCCAGATTTGTGATCAGTGACCCCGAAAATACTTTAGGAAGAAGTTTGAGGTCAATCGATGACAACAAATTTTCCGACCAAATTTTCCCTAAACGTATGTTACTTCCAAACGTATGTTACTTGTTGAAAGTCGGGTAACAATTCTTTGGACGCCGCGTGTTTTCCGGCCATATCTCCATTAATAAATGAGGGTTAAACAAAAACTAAACGGTGTCTAATTAAGCGATCACAGAGCTAATAGCTGACGTTTAGTTTTTGTCTAACCCTCATTTATTAAGGGAGATATGGCCGGAAAACACGCCGCGTCCAAGGTGTCGTAAGTCAAGTAAACTTTGGACGTCGAAATATTTTGGCCAAGGGTTACGTAACTACGTAGTTTCTAGTACCGTAAGTAGGCCAGGCCTACTCCCCTTGCGAAACCCTCTCGAATGGTAGGCCGTATTAGGTTAACCCCCGCGTCGTTTGGCGGGAAAAGTAGTCGATTACTCAAGTCTTTAAGTTCACAATCGAACAAAGGGGTAGCGGGGTCAGGCGCAGGGTCAGGGAAACCCTTCCTTGCCGCCTCTGCCCCAGACTAACCCCCTTTACGGGAGCTTATGGTGGCGGCCAAAAATCGTGATTTAAGGAATTAAGTCACGGGGGAAGGACGTCCAAAATTTTTTGACTTCAGAGTAAATCAGGTAGTAAAAAAAAGGGTAAAATACCATTTTCCAATTGGAAGGAGGGGAATACGATTCCCAACCTTCCAATTGGACAATGGAAGTTTACCCTTTCTTTTTACTCCCTGATTTACTCTTAAGTCAAAATATTTTGGACCTCAAAAGAAAGGGTAAACTACCATTTTCCAATTGGAAGGTGGGGAATCGTATCCCACGCCTTCCAATTGGAAAATGGTAGTTTACCCTTTCTTTTTACTCCCTGATTTACTCTTTAGTCAAAGAATTTTGGACGTCAACAATTTTATGTCATGTAACTTTGGACGTGGAACTATTTTTGCCAAGGATTACGTAACTACGTAGTCTTTAGTATGGGCGGAAGGCCAGGCCTACTCCCCTTGCGAAACCCTCTCGAATGGTAGGCCTTATTAGGCTAACCCCCGCGTCGTTTGGCGGGAATTAGGGTCCATTTTAAGTTCACAATCGCCCAAAGGGGTTAGGGGGTGAGCCGCGGGGTTAGGGAAGCCCTCCCTTGCCGCCTCTGCCCCAGGCTAACCCCCTACAGGGGAGCTTAGGGTTACGTCCATAAAAGAGTGACTTAAGCGAATTAAGTAGAAAAAATTTGGCGGACTATAATTAGGGTAATTTCTACCCGCGCCAAGTTAAACGCCTTAAGTACCACTTTTTGGTAACACCGGCCAAGTTAAGCGGATCTTAAGTTGCACTGTTTGGCCTTAACACACAGGCTGTTTGGCTGTTAAACAACATATTTGGCGCTAACACGCAGCGAACCCCCTATAAGGGTTAGGCCACTTTGTGTTGCTCAAGGCTTAAGCAGTTGATTTGGCATTCGACTTGGTACCATTTCGTGTTGTTTTACGTTAAGTAACCAATGCTATTTTTGTTCCGGGTTAGAAAGACCGATCGCATTGACTTAGGGCAGCCAGGAACTAGGACTAACGAATACAAGGCAAAAAACCGGAGGTTTCTAGGTTTTGTAACTTTTAGTTAACGATATATAAAAATATTCGACCCCGATAATACTTTAGAATGACCTCGTTGTTCACTGTTTTCAGAAAACAATTTGCCCATTTGCAAAAGTCGTTTTCACTTGATGATGTACCTGCAATTTTAGGGTGTAGCTGCGTCAATTTTTCGTCACTAGGGCCCTGGTGACCCATTTCCGGCAGCCAGGACCTAGGACTAACGAATACAAGGCAAAAACCGGAGGTTTCTAGGTTTTGTAGAACTTATGCACGAAATACAGACCCTGTACGATTTTCGTTACATCGAAACATAGGTCGCCATTGACGAGAGATGTCAAAAAATCGAACTTTTATTAAACGATACATAACAATATTAAAAAAACTCCATGAAAAAACACAGGCACATTCCATTAAACCGTTTTTTGAAATTTCTTATAGTTTTTTTTATATGATTTTTTGAAGTTAATTGGCAAAAAAACTCCACAATTTTTCAAAGGGCCATAACTCTGAAACTAGTAAGAATTTTGCAAAACGGTTTTCAGGTATGAAATCAGCAGCGGTGAGCCGATTTGAACTTGACATTGACCTTGCCTCGCGAAAAACGTAATTTTTAAGGTCAAGGTCACGGTCAAATTTCACCGCGGCTTCGTGAACGGTGACCTTCACACTACCATATGGCAATGTCAAATTTGATGTTGACCTTGACCTTGACATGGAGTATTACACATATGATTATGGCTTTGACCTTATCAAAAGGTCACAAGATATGGGCGGACGACCTTGACCTTTTGATATGTGATGACCCCGTCACCCATGCGGCGACCCATGACCCCGACCTCCGAGGTCAAAGGTCAAGGTCATTGTGACAGGTCAACGCAGAGGTCACGGGGTCATCACCTGTTAAAAGGTTAAGGTCGTCCGCCTATATCTTCTTACCTTTTGACAGTGTCAAAGTCATACTCTAATGTTCGATACTCGATTTCAAGGTCAAGGTCAATTCTGACTTCGGATTCGTGATCAGCGACCCCGATAATACTTTAGAAGGTCCTCGTGGTTCACTGTTTCCCGAAAACAATTTGCCCATTTGCAAAAGTCGTTTTCACTTAATGATGTACCTGCAATTTTAGGGTGTAGCCGCGTCAATTTTTCGTTACTGGGGCCCTGGTGACCCATTTCCGGCAGTCAGGACCTAGGACTAACGAATACTAGGCAAAAAACCGGAGGTTTCTAGGTTTTGTAGAACTTGTGCACGAAATACAGATGCTGTACGCTTTTCGTTACATCGAAACATAGGTCGCCTTGACGAGATGTAAAAAAATCGAACTTTTAGTTGATATATAAAAATATTTTAAAAATATAGTAAAAAAACACAGACACATTCCAATAAACCGTTTTTCGAAATTCGTTATACTTTTTTTTATATGATTTTTTGAAGTTAATTGGCAAAAAACCACACAATTTTTCAAAGGGCAATAACTCTGAAACTAATAAGAATTTTGCAAAACGGTTTTCAGATTTGAAATCAGCAGCGTCGGGTGTACTTGGTGCTTGAGCTAATTTGACCTTGACCTTGCCTCGCGAAAAACGTAATTTTTAAGGTCAAGGTCATGGTCAAGGCCAAATTTCACCGCGGCTTCGTGAATGGTGACCTCGACAGTACCATATTGCAAGATCAAATTTGACCTTGACCTTGGAATAGAGTATTACACATATAATTATGACTTTGACCTTGTCAAAAGGTATAGGCGGACGACCTTGAACTTTTGAGGAGATGACTCCGTGACCTTGGCCTTGACACATGGCCCCGACCTTGACCTCTGTCTCAAGGTCAAAATTTGTGATAGTGCATTTTGATTGTACTATTTAGTCCGAGGTCAAAGGTCAAGGTTATGGCGATAGGTCAATGCAGAGGTCATCAACTGTCAAAAGGTCAAGGTCGTCCGCCAATATCTTCTGACAATTTGACAGTGTCAAAGTCATACTCTAATGTTCGATACTCGATTTCAAGGTCAAGGCCAACGTCAATTCTGACTTCGGATTCGTGATAGCGACCCAGATAATACTTTAGAATGACCTCGTTGTTCAGTTTCCCGAAAACAATTTGCCCATTTGCAAAAGTCGTTTTCAGGTTTATGCAAATTTCCAACATGGCCGCCATACCAAATGAAGGAGCACAATGAACGTTTTATGCAGGGATGTGTTCTAGAAAAAACTCTAAAAAATATTGACCAAAAATATTTGTATGCAAATTACCCATTCCAATATGCCAATTTCAGATGATATTTGGAATTATGCCAGTACAGAAAACATATAGGTATAGATGAAGTCTGAATTCAATAAATCAGTGTGTAAATGACTGAATTATTCGACACATTATCAACGTGAAAATCATAATGTTAACAGATACAACTGAGTAACAGAAATAGATCAGGTAATTGAAAGTATCTTTATTTGCATTGCTTTTAGAGAACATACATAATATAAGCATTTAATAGGGCAATAGGCCTAGATATTGTAATTTAAGCAGGAGAAAATGCCAGTTCCAGATTCCTTTCCCCAGTCAGTGCCTCGCCGCTCAATGTAGTGGGTGCATGGGTGTTTGTGTGGGTATGTCTGATATCATATTTGTGTGCGCGTGGGTGTGTGTTGCGACTGGGAAGCACATTGCTGGGAAAGATATCAGTTCCAGACTTCTTTCCCCAGCCAGTGTCTTGCTTCTCGGTGTACAGGGTGCGTGGCGGGGGAGGCAGATTGCTGGGGAAGGT